>JAAVTJ010000414.1:0-15224 GCA_011947355.1 Phytophthora boehmeriae | reverse complement strand
GGATCTTTCCGCCCAAACAGAGTCCTAAGCGTCGGAAATGTGCTCGCCAATGTACGACGCGCTCGTAAGCTGGTCAAGCCAATCCGATAACAACTACAGCATATGTTCATCAATGCCTTTAATTGTCGCCGCCGTGTTGCACGTTTTTGGAGAGTTTGTGAAAAGTCTCCAAAACCGAAAATAACAGTGTTTTGTATACCATTCATTCTCGTGTACGTCACGTCAACTTCTTCAGGAGAGAGGCGAAAAATCTGAGAGCATACTGAATCCAAGTGTAATCGACGCCATTGCCGGCCCTGGTTGGAATCCGAGCCTGAGCGTCCGCCATGTGTCGCCATGGTTTGAGCTAAACGGGAGAATACGACCCCCTGAAACCAAGTCGATACTTAAAAACGCCATTGCCGCCCTAACCTGAGTGATGGCAATGGCGTTTTTAAAAACGAAGTGAGTGATCGGAAGCCAAAGCAAATAGTTTGACCAGTGATAAATTCTGATTCCTGATATATGATATTCTTTCAAGGCAGCCAAGCAGTATCTAGCCAAAACACTCCAGGTAGCTTTTCACCTTGAGCTGTGCATTTTCGACCGTAATAAATGGCAAATTGTGGTTGATGAAGTGCAACGCCTCCGAGAGTACCCAACCTATCAGGATTACACAAATACAATGAGGAAGAGCGCAAATATTCGATATCCCCTTTTAGCGATGGGGAGCTTTTAGCTCCCCATCGCTTTGTATTGCATTCTTGGGTTTTGGTGGCTTTCAGTTGTGCACCAGTCGGGAATGCTTTTCATCCGGTGACGTCTTCCTCATGGACAAAATAATTAGGTTATTAGCGGTCTCTGTCTGGTCATTATCAGCAGAGTATAGCCCGCACGCCCGGAGCGAAGATGAATCTTGTTTAGCCAGGTTAAGTCAGGAGCCTTGTGAAGGGGCGTTATTCGCCCAACTCGTCACTTCTTGACGACAAACTATGGTCCTGCCGCCATAACTTGACGCTCGCGGTAACTAGTTTGGATGAAGATCGAAACACAACTCTGCGATCGCGGGGACTTCATTTTGCACTCGGTAATTTAATCTGTCCAACAGCACAGTTCTGTGCAGCACGAATAAAGCAAAATGAATGTAGGCGAAGACTTGGTGTGAATCAGATACAGAGAAGGAAATAAAGTCTTAAGGTGGCATGGAGCTAGATAGGGTCACCACTTTAACTTATGACTTCCTGGTATAATCACCAAGATCGTGAAATGGAGTATATTCCTCAAGTTTGACTTCGCAGTGCTGACATGTTCCGTGACGAGGTATGTTAAACTATGCCCCATGAGGCACTAACCAAATTATAACAAGCCAATCAGGATTAAGATAGAATTAGCTTCCTGGTACTCGTACCAGGAAGTCATAAATGTACTTAGGTTAAACCACTGGCCCAAGGAAGCGGACGTAGCTAGAAGTCTGCCGTCTTAAACTTTTAATTCACTTTTCTTTTCTACTCCTACGTCACACGTCTTCATCTCAAATCTTCAGAGGTTATGAGCCCAACGCAAGCCTCGCCCGACGACGAACGCGATTTCCCTCGCCTAAATGGCAGGAACTTTGTCATTTGGAAGACCCGTGTGACGGCCGCCCTCGACGGCAAGAACCTCCTCGGTTTTGTCACCCGTCCAGACTACGCCGGTGACTCTGAGCCCGAGCTCAGCGACGACGACGATCTGATCCCGCCCTCTACGACTCGACGGAGCTGGAGTCAACTCTAAACGATATTGGGGCCCCCAAGGTGGACTCCCTCCTGAATCTGCCACGAGCAGCTCTTCAGATTCAAGCTCGGCAATCGACCATGAAGGCGATGTCGAGATGGGGCCGGAACTTCCCCGCTATCCAGTCGTTCACTGCTCATAAGCAGGACGAGCTGAAGAGAGCTGAAAAGCTAAGGGCCAGACGCCCTAAGCTGAGCTCTAGGCAGCTGCGGCACATGGAAGCCAAAGCCAAAGCCTTCCTGATTAAGACCATTGACGATCAACATGTTCTCATGGTCAAGGACAAAACTACAGCGTTTGAGATTTTCCAAACGCTCTGTAGCAAGTATGAGGACTCCGCGATTCACGGTGATCCCTACTACATCCAACACTATCTGATGGATATCAAGTACGATGAAGGCTCGGATTTGACGTCGTTCATCCTCAACCTGAAACGACCATGAAAGCCGCCGCTGAAGCCACAAATAGTGTGCTGAGCGATGCCCAGAAGTCGATTTACCTATATCACTCCATGCCAGCAGAATGGAAAGCTGATTTGGCAGTGTGGAAGGGCAGCCGTAAGTTCATTCCTTACGAGGAATTGAAGCAAAACGTGGAGACTAAGGTCCGAAACGAACTTGCCCGGAGTCGGTATATCCTCAAACAAGGGACGCCGGAGAGTAAGGAGACTCGGGCTGAAAAAGCCTTGCAAGCTGTGGCTGCAACTCCTATCCAAGATGATGCGGCGCTTGTGACTAGAGGCCTGTGCACGTACTGTGGGAAGAATAATCACGATACCAGTGATTGCTTTATCCTTCAAAAGCACCTTCACACGGGTGAAGTGAAAGCTGGAACGGTACTTCCTGCCAACTTTAAGCTCAAGCCGCCGAAAAACAGTCAACGACCACATCCATACAAGGGAGGTTACAAAGGCAAGAACAACAACCAATCCCGTAACAACAACAACAACAACAACAACAACAACAATTACAGGATATGCTAATGGCAAAAGCGAAAACCAGAACACCAAGAACAGCAAGTATCAAGGGCGTCACCATCAAAATCACCATGGTGACAGCAACTCAATGAAGAACGAGTATGGTGTGGTTGCCATCACCACTCTCGACCTTGGCCCTGAAACGGAAGCTATGAGTCTCTCTGCTTTAGAGACCAAACACGATCCAGTTTGGACCGTGGACTCTGGATGTACGCGCCACGTTACCTGGAACCCTCAGTGGTTTGTGAAGATGACCTCGACTGCAGGCAAGGCCATTACGGTTGGTGGAAATCACCAAGTGCCGATCAAGGGAGTTGGTGATGTGGAGCTCAAAGTCCAAGACACCAAGGGAAGGACCGGGTTATCACCCTCAATAATGTCCTCTACGCACCCGAACTTAAGTTTAACCTGCTCTCAGTTCGCCAAGCAGTGGAACAAGATTTCAAGATCACCTTCCCGAACGCCAAGAAATGCGTTCTATTCTTCGCTCATCGACTCAAGTTCGAAGCCAAGACTGGAGAAGGCTGTCATCTCTACCAGTTCAAAGCGGAGCCAACGAGCACCGCTGAAGAAGCCCATGTGGCCTCCACAGGTAAGCCTGACAATATTTTGCTATGGCATAAACGAATGGGACATCCTAACTTTGGTATTATGAAGGATCTGACTAAGGTAAACACCGTCGGTGACATGGGGCTCTCAAACTTCGATCCCAACAAGAGCTACTTTTGTTCTTCATGCATATATGCTAAGTCGCATCGTAACCCATTCAATAAACGAAAGGTTCATCGTGCTAAATTTCCACTTGAAAAGGTTCATACCGATATGGCTGGACCCCTACCAGTGTCAACACTTTCAGGATGCCGGTATTTCCTTATCTTCATTGATGACTACTCCCGGTTCATGTTCATATACATCATCAAACGGAAGTCCGATCTATATGACTGCTACGAAGATTTTAGAAGGAAAGCCCGCAACATTTTTCGAGGAGATATTGATACAATAGAGTATCAAGAGAATATGCACGATGTCGAGGTGAAGAACCTTCAAAGTGATAATGCTAGAGTATATGAAAAGCTCGGGAAAATTGTTTTCGACAAATATAACACTCATGCTCAATTTACCAATGCATACACACCACAATAAAATGGAGTAGCAGAGAGGCGCATGCGAACCTTGCTGGAACGTTGACGCGAGAGGCGGTGAACCTTACTCACTCAGGGTGTATAGTGCTGCTTGTGCCCAGGACTGCTACTCGGCGAACTTCCAGTCCAGTCCTGAGTAGGCGTGTGTTCCTTGTGGCAATCCCCTTCGCGGTCCGTTTATAGACTCTGGGTTTTGGTTTTCGCCGCTTCTGGGTGGTAACTTGCTGCGGGTCTTGATACACGTAGATCTGCTCTTGCACCGACGCTCTCTTCCTTGGACGTAGACCTTGAACAGATAACCAATATATACAGAGTTCCTTAACTAACACCACGCAAGAGGCCGTCGGCCACGACGAGAGCGCGCCGCGCGCTTTACCAGCTCTATTTCTATCTAATGTACGGTCGACTGGATCCCAGCAAGAGCTACCGGCTTCCAGCATGTATTAGTGTACAACTTCAAAAGGCAGACAGGTATGAAACTCTATTATTTAGGAGGAAGCTGGAGCTGATCTAACTGCGTTACTGATGTGTTCAGACGGCGGCGAGTACTCACTGTCGACGTCCCTGCTGTGAGGCGACAAATTACCTCGAGAGCTGCACGAACGTCGTCGGACTTAGAACTGAGGTCATCTCGGTAGTGAACGGCAGCGAAGCACTCAACATGATACCCTTCCCGTTAGCTTGTGCACGCGTAACGTGAGCGGTTTTTATGCCGCGAATTCGACAGAGTTTGCGGTAGAGCCTACCGCCATTAGCGTTAGGAGTTAGTACGTGTGAATTGTGATCAATGCCCATGATATCCTCGATCCGCTCGCGCTTTTGTTTCTTTGCGTCATGATGTTCTTGGCGTCGCCGTGATTGCCGTAGACTTTCAGTTAGCTCAACTACAATACGTCGCTTGAGTTCTCTCAGGGTCATATGGACAGCAGCAGCACCTTGTAATTTCTTTAGCAAAGCAAACGCATTGATGGCCGACAAATCTAGCAGACATGTAAACAAGCTCATGGGCAATCGCTGTTCTTTTCGCCTGGTCGGATTTGTTGCGCGAAGTTGATCCACACGATCAACTCCGTTCATAGTGAGGTTGTAAACAGCGACCACCGTAGGAACCATGAATGTTTTTCGATGCATAGATTCATTGGCCGTCCATCTTCGCATTAGTGACAGCCCATGGCAGCAGTTGATAGCTCCTTCACATTTTCCATCAAGAACTCTTGCTGATGGAGTGAATGCCAAATCGTTAGTATAGAACACTACAGGTTTCTTGTCCTTGAAAATTATGTATCCGGCGTTTGGGGCGAAGGTAGTTGCTCCAGCGTACGGTACTTGTTGAGACTTTGACCGCTTCTTTTGGGCATGCATATGCGCAGCTCGACGTTTTTCTTGCTCAGGAGAAGCATCGACAGCCGCAATAAGCTCCCACGTTCCACGCTCACTTTCCGCTACTCGTTCTACTGCCTCGTCGACGGCAGGCTTATTCCATTTGTCGACAAGCTGAATACGAACCGTTCCCAGCACTCTCATCTCACCGTCAGTGAAAGCAAGAAGAGTTCGCGCTAAGATATGACGTGTGTAAGAATTATCCGTCGCCATGCCGGCCCCATGGCGACGGATACAGCCGCGTCTGGTGGCCCATCATTCCAATCCACAGCGCCGTGGCCGATTTGGGGTCGACGGCGACTTGGTTCGCCAGGGTAGTCGTATGCGATGCACGTAGCTCTGGAAATACTCGTAAAAGGTATCCGATGGTGTAGTGCTTGTAGTGTTGCCCGATCCATTGTCAAAGATTGAGTGAACATATAATGACTGCCAACTCACTGACGCGTTAAATCGAATGGCAAACTTGTCAGGTTTAGATGGAATATAAGACTTAGCACGCGTACGATCCTTCGAACACATGCTGCATTCATCAAAGCTAGTCACTCCAACTGGCACTGCAATCGATGCAAGCGTATGTTGAAAATGCTGTAGCAGGTGACGACAATGCCATAACGGGTCCTTGCGCATCTCGTCCGCTGCCATCTCCATCGATGAATGTACAGTCAATGTGCCTCGGATGCTTTGGAATCGTGAGCGTCCTATTGTATATTTGAAGTCTTGGTGGCCGAGAAATAGATTGTCACTCCAAAATCTTTGATATCGGTGAGAGGGCACAAGCCCATAGCCATCCCCAGACCTAAATAGGCGTTGAATTCGTTCACGGTTGCGGCAGGCTCTCCTTTCCCCACCAAAGCAGTATTAGTCCACGTACGCCAGCTCTGCTTTAGGTGCTCAGTGACAAACAGACTAAACCCCCAATTTCACCTTTATTTTCGTATGCTCTCTTGACTAGAGCTGGCTTGAGTAGATGTAGGTCATTCTGCTCTGACAATCTGGATAGGTATGCTGAGGCACAGGGGTCTGGTGGATGCACGCTCATCGGCTCTCGTGAGACGTCTGTGTCTTCATCACAGCTTGCCTCGTTCTCGCTGTCGGAACGCCAGCCGGATACCTCCCAGTCGTTTACGAGCAGCTCGTCCAAGTTCATGCTGGCTGCTGAATCTTCTTGGGGGGGAGGAGGGTTGAAGAATGAGTGGCAGAGAATCATGTTGCGAGCGTCTTGATCTGCTACACCCTAACCTCTTCTCGTTATTGTGTCTCTTACGGCTTTTTAGAGACCAATAATGGTCTCAAATGGTACTAGCTTTGCAACCCCGTCCCCGCTGAATCTTTTCATCCAATCATATTCACTAGTTTGTGTAGTTAGAGACCAATACTGGTCGCTAGCACAGCTAAACAATCCTGGTACTGACAGGGTTAACGTCATCGCGGGCATCAAAACAGCCTTCAAATACACAAAGCAGCGTAGTACAAAAATCATACTTGATTGAACTCGGTTAGCATGCTTGATCTTTGGTCGCTGCAATCACATCCGAAACATATGTTGGTGACGGCCTTTTTGTCAATTCCTGGTAGTAATTGCATCAAAGAAAACACGCTACGCTAGGGTGCCACTCAGAATCCATAGACCTATTTACAGCATGAACTGCCGCTCGGAGTCTGCCTATGGCACCAGGTACCTATGGCACCAGATGCTCTGATATTTTCTGCAATTATACTAATTTGAGTATTAATGGTTTTGCAAATATGAGTCAGATTGTCTGACGGCGTGTCTAACGCCAGACGCTATCCTTTTTCTAGATATGACCTTGTCGATAAATGGAGATCGTGAAACAGCTTGAAGAGGCTTAATGATTACAGACAACGTAGAACAGTGTGCCAGGGCGAGTCGAATTTTGGCGTTACGACGGTCAAACATTAATTTCCGTCTTTTTTCACTCACCACATTGTTTAACAACTTTATAAGAGTTCTTCTTCGAACGATTGTCATTGAGGCTGTGACTACAGTGGTTAAATTTCTCTTCTCCAAAGTGGCTGGTCCGAACCATGAACGTGTGCATGCTATATATGATGAGGTCCATAGGTCCATACATTTATTTATCTGTTTGAGACTCGGTGGGACGGCATATAAGCCTGCGTTGCGAGTTTATTACGTGTCCTAAAACTCCGTATGTTCACCATTGAGGACGGCGGTGACAAAATCCACGTCTTTCATTTTGAGCAAGTAGCACCCCATGTAATCACCACTGACAGCAACTTCTTCACGAAATTGTATTGAGTTGTGCTATATAATTTACCAGTCGCAAGGACGAGCAGACGATAACCCAGAGTAGGTTCTGCCATTCCTAAGAGCAATGCTGGTTTTCCTTTCATTGGCGATACGTAGAGTGTGCACTTGCCCGGGCTACCACCAAAAACCCGGAATGCTGCCAGATACCCCGGGTTGTTGCCAGAGATTACATGTCTTTTCCACTGCGGTTACGTGCATGTAGTACGTGAAAGGTCGTGTTTATTTGTTTTATTGTGAATAAAATGGCTTTTCTGAATCCAACACAGTGGTAGATTTTTTGGAACCGTGGTGTCGCTTTGCACGATTTCGGCCTTGATAATATAAGCTGTCGTGCTACATGGGTGGAGGGGGAGTGCAAACACAGGAACACCATCCAGTGTTGGAGATGTATACATAAAGGAGCGCGCTCAATGTTGTCTACAAGCAAACATACATCAGCTGACACCTACAATTGCGGGCATCCAAGAGCCTGTCGTGACACTCCTGTCCGCTACTGAAGCTTTGCATACGTTGCTGTCGCTTCGGAGAGGTACCACCAGGCTGTCCACCGCGATTTCTCGCCTTTCGAAACGGTGCGCGCCCTGATGCGAATTAGTTCAAGCGTCGTCATTGTTGCGCTGGTGGACAACACGTGCCTTCACGTTTATCCGGGAAACTGTGGTGGTCATGTGTAGCGCAAGAGAGGCCGAATGATAAGGCTGGAACGCGGCCAATTAGTTCTCTTAGGGTACGCCTACACTACTGCGTCCTCGCGGATGGAGTGGCTCAGGGACCAGCCACTACGGAGGCGTGCGTACTCACATCCCGCCAATGCAACCGCTGAATGGCGCTGTCACCGGCAAGAATGCGTGCTAAAGGCGGGCCATAAAATTGCCTGTACTGTGGATAAGGCAACGCTTTTTATAATTCCCTGAAGCAGCATGTGCGCCGCCTCCATCGTGACCCGAAACAGTCAGAGTCCTATCGAGTGAAGGGGCTTCCAGTGCCAGTGCCATGCTGTTACGGTGTAAATTTCCCTCAAAACCACTTGTCAGCGTCATCGAAAAGCCCGTACTATCACCGCCTACGAAACAACGATAGTAGTCTTCTGCAGCAGCGCATATGCTGTCGAGAGACCTAAAAAGTCTGTTTTGGCATAAAACACAACCGGAGTATGGAAAGTACGGCAGAATTGCAGTCCACATAGGAGTACCATACGAACGAACTAGGTAGCCACACACACACATCATCAGTAGGGGGCACAAAAACGGATGACGAAAGGAATAAATCCACAGATCCTAGGGAGAAAAGCACACACTTTGACCAGGTCACATAAAATTATACCCACGAATCTTGACTAGTCGTGATTTGCCTTCATTAGAATCAGCTACGCGGCGTAGTACAAGCTATCCAGCAAAACGAATGGAGTCACAGTGACAGCGAGGCATCGTTTTGCTTGTAGCTAGAAGAAAATATGCACGCTTGAATCTGAGAAGGTCACCGTGTAGTATTTGGAGGTGGAAGTTTGCTGTCATGGGTGACTCATACAGACCCATACCGACAGTGCGTTATCTGTCAAAGTATAGATCATGTTATGATCTAACGAAGACTGTAGTGCATCAGCCAGACATGCAAAAATGGTGGATCCTGCCAGCTTGAAGTGGAAAACATGGTTGTGCTTGTCTGCCAGCTTGATATGGATCTTCCCCAAGAAAGTGGAGCATCTACCCAACAACTATCGTATTGAAGAACAGAAAATACCCTGCGAAGGATCTCATAGAATCGTCTTGACAAAACTGATGAAGAAGTTATTTTACAACAGGACGAGTGTGGTATTTCTTCCCAACATGTACTTGTCAACATCAGACACTTGTCGGACATCATTAAACCAACGAGAGAATATCCGACGGTTGTGCAGGTGACAAACTGCGCCAAGTGTCTTTGCCTACTACAAGTGGCTGATGTCAAGTAAATCGTTAAAAAGAACGCATTCGATCCTGCAGATGATCTAAACACGGCATTTTTCTAGGCGGACGTGACGATCAACATGGGTACGCCTATGTTAGAAATGGAACCGATGACGACGCTTTTGTTATCGGGGAAACGAGCCGTGCGCTTGTACATACATGTATCGATTACGCAACGGACAGTTACTTTCAAAATATCTGATCTCGGATATCCTCTTATCACGTGGGGTTTCTCAGATTCGACACGGGCATACCAACTTGCAGCGATCTTTGTCGTGAGTCGTCCTACGGCCAATGATTATGCTATGGATTTAAGTGCTTTCACACAAACAAATATGAATGCGGTCCGACCGTCTGAAAACCTCACGTGGATGACGTAATGGGGAATGCCGGCTCAGCTCAATGGGTTCGGGCAGATTGCTACGTTCCAGTTGGGCTACGTGTCTGTTTTTGTTTTCGCGTTGTGTACAACGTGCGCAAAATAACGCAACATCTAGCGCCGGGGCACCAAAATACTATGATGGACGGGATATTTCGTATTCACTACTTGGCGAATATGAGCGTACACTATACAGAAAAAGATGAGGTGCTAGCTTCGTGGAGGGTTGGAAGCTTTCTTCGAGTACTTGAAGATACAGTCGCAGAATCACTATCGTAAGTATCGCAGCATGCAAGGAGAAATAGAGCCTTTTGAGATTACCGGAATAAGGGACTACCAAACGACGACGAATTATAAATTGAGTCGGCATCAGAAGAGAAATTGAACCGGACATTTTTGCTGGCTCACCCTCAACAGTTGTGTGTCAAGCTCCAAACTAGATATATGTAAAAATAGAAACGATTGATACTCCATTTAGACCTTTCTGGAAGCCCCCATTTACAAATTTCCACAGGAGAGCGACTTGTCAGTGTCAAGATTCAAGAACGTGAGGATGAAATTTGGAAGACGCCAAGTCCCTCCCTTCTGGATTCAAAAATAATTGTTGTACAGTATTGTATTTGCTGGATCGAGTGAGGCATAATTTATTGGTCAATACCAAGTCAAAATAAAACCTCATGAGGGTTTTCATTGCAAACGTCCGGCTATCATCCGTCCCACTTTCCACCATGCCCCGCAGGCCTAAGAACAAGAACAAAAATAAATACAAGTTGCGTTCCAAGCGCTAACAATGTTGCGTTCACTTGACTAACTCATATTTTAGGGGCTTGTGTAGTCGAGGAGGAGCGTGCGGTTGTCGCGGCCGAACGGCTACAAGTCGGTCGACAACCTACCGCTGGCGTACAAAGCAGTCACAACTACAAGCCGCCTCCACCTTTAGGAAATTACGGACACGTTTGCTAGATCTATATATTTTGCTATTGAAAAAGAGAGAAAAAAATCCACCGTCATATAGTAAACAAGAGAGGTATGACAACCTCTTCGACATGGATCAAACGAACCTGGAAATTGATAATCCTGGACGTTCAACAATCGATGCGAGGGGCGCAAAAACGGTAGATGTATTGCAGGATACGGGAGAAACGGCGCCCGCTGTAGTGTCTTCCTGTGCGCGTCATCAACAGGCAACAAGCTGCCAGCTGCTGTAGTGCTCGCGGGTGGTCATATTCCCTCGGGCCACGAGATGCCTCTGGCAGATTCCGGACACATGTATTTCCGCCGCCAGACAATTCAGTTATTCCAGTGACTAGCTAGCTTCATAAAACTTTTCTAATGCATATTCTACTTTACAGGATTTTCTAGTACGAGGAGGGGGTCTCACCCTTAGCGTTTGTCTGTCTCATTCAATCCGGTTGTCTCACTCGATCCGACAATACCGTATAGTAAAAGATTTCAAATCAAAGAATCCGATTTTAAAAATCCGACCTCATTTCGCATGGTACCATCGTCCCAAATACGGGGTGGTATCTCTATGAAATCCGACAAGGTACTTCGTCGAAATCCGCCAAGGTCAAGCGACGGATGCAATGCGATTCCCTCGAGGCGGCCTCGAGGAATCCCTTGATACTGCATCTGAAGACATAGGAACCTCATGGATAGCAGTATCAATTCGTACGTGGCCTCCATGCCAAAGACGAAAGGGAAGAAGCAGCACTTGAAGGCTGAAGATCTATATGCCATCGTGGTGTGGTTAGAGCACCCTCCAAATTTTGCTAGTTATTTCGCTGTGTCAAACAAAACCTCGATCGGGAAGCAGACATCGAAGACTATACAATTCAAGGCAATGGCGGAAACTCTGTCGAATAGCAGCAATGGCAAGTTTCACCTGAAGCCAAGGCAGATGCGTGAGCGCTTCATGACGTACAAGAATAGGTATCTACGCGCAAAGGCCTACGAAGATTCAACCGGTGCTGGCGTGACTCGGGAGGGCGAGGAGAATGGGATATTCACGCTAAATCGAAAGCTCGAAGTCATGTGCCCTTGGTACGAGAAAATGAAAGAGTTGTTTAAAGGGAAGGCGAACGTCACACCACTTGACACCTATGATTCTACTGGAGGAGTTGATGATGATGCTTCGTCGTTTGAAGAAGCTGGTGATGTTAACGTAAAAAAAGAAGATTTCGACACGCGAGTGAGCTGACGAAAATCATTGTCCTTCAGTGCAATTAAGGATGTCACTACACGAGATTGCTGTCGTTCTGGACTAAAGTCGAGGGTAGGCAGGCAGCCAGCGTTGAGCGAGCGTGAGATCCGACTTCTCGTGAGTGCGGCGGCAAAGGGGGACTACTTTGCTGCCGAGCTTAAGGCGAAGTACTCCGTAAAGGCCTTCCTGCGCACCGTCCAGCGTCTGCTGAAAAGCGTCGACCATTTGGTTTACACCTGTTGTAAGATACTGGTTGCCATGGTGATGTTGAAGCGTGCCGCAATTAAAGTAGCCGAGGGTACAAAAACCTGGGACAGGTGAGAGAAGAAATGAAAGCTGTAGAAGGAAAAGAAGCTTTACTTTACAAAATACACTCGGCAGCACCCAACAGTCTTCTCCACAACACCATCTTGTCTTTGATCTTAGTGTGTAGTGTGAGTGACAACTCGACGCAGAACAACAGCATTATAAGTGGTTATGAGCCCAACATCGCGTTGGTAACTCAGCAGACACACAAAGATCATGAGTACGAGTGCAGAACAGAGGAAGGAGACGATGGAAGAGAAGAAGGCCGCACACCCACCGTTTGATGGCAAAGACTTCGAGGTGTGGTTTGAACGAGTGAAGCTAAAGCTGGAACGCAAGGGCCTGTGGAAATATTGCGAGAAGGAGATTGATGAGCCAGAAGAGTCGAAGGAGTCGGAGCATGACACTTGGAAGAAGGAGACAGCACGAGCAAAGGAGCTCATCTTCGATGGAATGACGGACAAGATTATGAAGACCGTTAAGTTTGAGCCATCCGCATATCGGGTAGTTGAGCGTTTGAAGAAGAGATATGTTGGAAAAACGTATTTCAAGTACGCTGCTGAGATAACACAGCTCAGACGGCTTCGCCTTCAGCAAAATGGAAATATGTCAGATCATTTGGGTGAAGTTCGCCGCTTACTGGATCGAATTGCTTTGCTGGGTAAACCTTTGGATGAATATATGAAGCCAGCGATTCTCATTGGTACTCTACCCGATAGTTTCGACAATGTGGTTGAAACTTTCCTGGCAAGTCATATACCCCAAGACATGAATGACCCACCGAACTACGAACAATTGGAACATGCGCTTGAACTGGCATATGATCGCCGTCAAGAACGCAAGTTAGAAGGAAAATCAGAAGACCAAGCTCTTTTGGTGTATCCGGCAAAGGTCGAGGCCGAGGTCGATGACGTGGACGCGGACGTGGCTCGGATCGTGGTCGTGGAGGTCGCAGTAGTGGACGCGGTCGAGGAAGAGGATTTGGTCGTGGTGCTGGGCGAGGAGACGGTGCTGGACGTGGCCGTGGTGAACAAGGTTACAGCAGTTTTGGCAAATGTTTTCACTGCGGTGAGCAATCACACAAGCTCTTTGACTGCCCACATTTAGGTCGACGTCCACCGCGTGATGCACAAGAATCTGAGCCACCTCAGAAGCAAGCTAAACTAGGAGGTAGCTCTCAAGGAAAGAAACCTGCGACAAAGAGCAACTATACTGGAAATGAAAGTGATGATGACGCGTATGTGATTACTGCTCTTGTGAAACAACCACGAAATCATGTGAAGGTTGCACACACGCGTTGGTATTTGGATTCTGGAGCAACAAGCCACCTCACGAACCAAAAAGTGGATTTTGTTTCGCTTACAGAGATGAGTGCATTGGTAAGAGTTGGAGGTGAAAATTGGTTGAATGTGGCTGGCGTAGGTACTGTGAAGAAAGAAATACAGACTTCTCGTGGTATACGTACGCTCTTACTGCGAGGTGTACGCTACGTGCCAGAACTTCAGTGTAGCCTTTTCTCAGTTCGAAGGCAAACTGCACGAACGTTGCCAGCGGACGAGAAGGTGAAAATCCATTTTGACGACGACGATTCTGCCGAGGTGAAGTTCCAAGATGGAAGTACATCTGCTCATGTTGATGAGACGAATTTGTATTGGTTGGAATTGCGCAGTCCGGTGGATTCTGCTCTGGTAGTTGCGGCTGACGGACCAAACAAAGTTCAGCTTTGGCATACTAGGCTCGGCCACCCTAGAAGAAGCGTGTTTAATGCATTATTTCAACACGCAGAGTGGCCACTTGCAACAATAAATTTGAGAGCCGACCAATCTTTTGCTTGTGAGTCATGTGTTAAAGGAAAAATGACAAGGAAAAGTTTCCATGCCACTCACAGTGCTGCAAGCCGTGAATGGCTCGTTGGAGAACTGGCTCACCTGGATATCTGGGGTCCATATTCAGAGGAATCATTTTCAGGGAAGCGGTATTTCGCCATCTTTGTCGATGAAGCAAGCCGTTTTTCAACCTTGTTTCTGATGAGACAGCGGTCAGAGATCTATGACATATTTGATCTCTACTACAATCGTGTCAAGACACAACTTAAAGTGCGAATGAAGGAACTCCGGAGTGATAACGCACTTGAGCTGACTGCTCTTGGAAAGATGTGCAGACGGAAGTACGGAATGGACTGCTCCTTGAGTGTGAAGCATACTCCAGAACAGAACGGAGTTGCTGAAAGAATGATTCGCACAATCACAGAGCGGATGCGGTGCATGTTGGTTCATTTTGGATTGCCGCAATAATTGTGGGCAGAGGCGGCTAACACCGCCACCTATTGTGTCAACATTGTGCCGAACACAACGAGAGGGATGGAAGTGCCATATGCAGTGTGGTTCAGAGAAACACCTGCATACTCACGACTTCGCACATTTGGTTGTGCAGTACTGGCGTACATTGATAAGGTTGAGCGCAAGAAGATGGATGCAAAAGCAAGAGAGGCTGTGTTTGTCGGATACTCTCGAGAGCAGCGAGGTTATCGACTACTAGATAGCACGACAAACAAGGTGTTCTATAGTCACACAGTCATCTTCTATGAAGCCAAGGCAGGCCGGGTCATGCTGAAGGATAGTACAAGTGCAATGTCAAGTCTTTCGACGTCTCAGTATTTAGATATTGATGCTGCCACAATGCAAAACATTCCATCTTTGTTACAAGAAGTGCAACAAGATGAGAAGGATGAGACAAAATGCAGACCTGGTGGGGCTGACGCGGGTGAGGCTTATTATCAAGGAAATAGTGGTGGTTCCTCGAGGAAATCTGAAAAAAGCGGTTCATCAAGGACATTTATGCAAATGGATG
>JAAVTJ010000412.1:0-10049 GCA_011947355.1 Phytophthora boehmeriae | reverse complement strand
GACCAAGTACGGTGGACAAGCTGGTGCAACTACACAAACTGATTCAGCAAGTCGAGGCTCGAGTGATTGATCTGCAGAAAAGGACGGAGTGTAGACTCGCTGCTCCGCAGCTTGGATTTGTACCATGCTGCTCGAAACTAGAGGAGTCATTTTTCGACGAATTGTAGGAACATCAGCTGGTTACGTTGTATTTGTCATAACAACTCCTAATCAAGCCAACCTACGCCAACATATTATTGCGCTCATTTGCTGTACGTCGAACGTTGTAGGCCGGACGAACAAGATTTAGTTCCTGTAGTTTTGCCACGTAGGCATTGCGAAGCAGCTCCGACTCCGACGTCTGCTCTGGATACACCTGTGTGGAGGCATACATTGGCCGATACGCCTAATAATCCTCGGCGTCAACTGTCAAGTCTGCTTCATCAGGAACGGCGTTAATTGCAAGCGCGGTAGCCATGTCATCATCGTCGTCTACCTCTTCGACACCTTCTTCCTCCAACCGCTCATCGATACAAAAGTTGTGTAAAATGCACGCAACGTGCACTACCTTTTGACTGCTTTCACTCCAACACGAAGAGGAGATTTAAAAATCCGCCACTTGTTCACCAAAAGTCCAAAAGTCATTTCAACTCTGATGCGAAGCTGACTCAAGTGAAAATTGAAGCTGTCGTGGTATACGTTGGTTGTCTGCGGTCTGGTAAAAACGGTGTGAGTAGTTTGTTGCTGTTCGAATACGCGTTGTCTCCTGCAATAAAAATCCCGGATGGAAACGATTCAACAATACTCGAGATTTTCCATCTCATGAATGCCAACGCATCGCCCATGCCGCCGGGGAGGCACTAGTAATCGCAGTGACACGGCTACGGTGATCAACACACGCTTGTACGTTGACACCGTACCGTTGGTAGTGCCCAGAAAAAAGGAAGATACACGATTCACCTCACTTCGACGAGGCACTTGTATGCCGCAAAGCCATCCATCAATGGCACCTACACATCCTGTCAAAACGATGTTTTTGCTCAAACAAGCAAACGCTTTAGCCGACTTGTGCTGAAGGTATTCCGTGGTAGGAAAACATAATTGAAGCTCATCATTGTCTTGTATCGAGTCCATTACCTGATGGATACAACCATAAAACCCAGGCTTGCTTGCTCCCGACAGCGACCGAACAGGGTGAAATGAATATCCCGCGACCCAAGAAATCAACATTTGCAGCTTGTTAACAGGTGTAAGAGGTAGGTTTCCATGAGTCCGACGTCGCGACTGCGCCTCGTCAACACGGAGGCTTGGTGCCAGCAAGCATAGCAGTTTTTCAAATGACCTGAACGACATACGGTAATACTGGCAAAATTGCCCTGCGTTCAACAGCAGCAGAGAGTGGTGGAGCCAATTTAAGCGCTGTCGATCCAAGCACGGCCGACGTACATCAACATCGCCCTCGGTAACCACCAGCAGACAGACCAACACCACAGCGATCAAAACAGCAGACTCCTCTCCATTACACGACGCTTGTGAAAATGAGATTGGCACACGCAGCGCATTTGAAAACTACGTAGATCTTGTCGTAAGTTTCGCTGTGGCACGTGGCGCAACCATTTGCCACGGTACTTCTTGGTGCCATGCATGGCACTTTTACGGCACAAATACCCTACCCACAATTGCCAACAGCCAATGAGATGTGATGTGGCACAAGTTTGGTGCCATGGCGCGCGGTTAAGACTGGGCCTAAGACTCAAAGAGTCACCCTCTTTCTTTGAACCTAGTACTGGCTACGCAGCCCGCTGCATGTCTGGTTAACGCGCTTCCGTGATTTTGGGACGTGCCGTAACACCTTGCGCGGCTTGACTTGGTGGCGGATGTTCAAACGTTAAGTGCAGCGGGGCTGCGTAGCAAGTGCTTGGCACAGAGGAAGAGGGGGCGACTCTTTGAGTCTTAGACGTCCGTCTATCAGTCGGAGTTCCGACGACTGTACGTTCTTATACAAGAACCAAGTATAGCGATACTTAACAGTCCAAAACTGACTCTTTGGATTCGGCTTAGTTAATTAAAAGTAAATAACAACTTCTTAATTAACAAGCAAAATGTGAACTGAATTGAATGTTTTATCTGTCTAAATCTCTTTTCCTAAATGTATAGAACTAACTATTGCATACTTAGTTCTAGTCATGCACAAATGAATGGCGTTGCGCCCATGTACTGACATCAGTACTGACTTAGGGTAATCCGAGGGTACCAAGTACCAGTATCTCTTTGAGGAGGGATACGGATATCTTATCCGGACGATGTGTCCCCAAGGTGACCAGGTGTGGCCCACCTTACTGGTCACCTTCATGTAACCCCGTTACATCCTCCCCATCAAACTGTCGACACCTCGTGTCTTGGCAAGTCTTGCCACATCACCGCGTTCTCCGCGGTTGCTCTGAGAGCATCTTCGAATTTGCAAAGTGCCCAGCACTGCATGCCCCCTGCCTCCGAGGCTTCTCCTGCCTCTAAGCAGCACGACAGCTCTCCGAGCTCTGACCCACAAGTCTCTGGGTCTTACGACCAACGGCAACAGCCTCAGCGTCTTCACGCTTCGCCTTTAAGGCATTGTCCCTTAGCTACATCAGCTAACGGGACTAACTCAAACGCACTTGGTGCGGAGGCAGCGGTCCAGGACCGGACCAAAGGGAAGGCGTCCGAGCCTGGGGCTCCAGCCACACTCTCTGTGGCAGAGTATTTTCGTGCTCACGACCACATATACGGTCGCGCACGCGCGAGCAGCATCGCTGCGAGTATGAGCTCACCACCCAAGGATGGGAGCGAGATGGAGGTCGATTATGAGACCGACACTAGCGCACAGCGCGAGGAGGGAGAGATGAGCGATCCCGACGCTCTGGGTTCCCACGAACCGTTCAGCCCACCATACTCGGTGGCGTCAACGACAAGTCCCGCAACGGTCACGACGACCACGGTGACTTCGGAGCGCAGTCCACTGCGGACTCCCAATCCGTTCCCGGAACGAACGCTTGCGGATTATGGGGGCAGGGCCCTGCGCGATGCGCCTCCGCTGTCATTCAGCGATGAAGACGCCCCATGGGTTCGCGTGTCGTTACGAACGATCTGGATGACGCACAAGAGCGACAATTGGCTTCACAAGCCTCTCATGCGTTGTCGCGACCTCAGGCAGCGCCTGTGCGGTTCCCAAACCGTAGAGATTATGGCTTCGGGTCTCAGGACCCCGCTGGTCTCGCGCGCACCCATGCTAAGGCCTCGAACTTGAGTTCGTACCTTGCTGGTCCGCAGGCAACCACTGCCGACCAGATCGCACAGCGAGACGCGCTCCGTGAGCGCTTCCTGACAATGCAGGATATTCCGGCCGTCGAGTATCGACAGCGGATCGACGATCAACTCGCTCGGCGGCCGGTTCCCAACATGCGGACTTGTCCGCGGGTGTTACACCTGGGAGTCATCGGATGATGACGAAGTGCATTTCATGCGCTGGGTGGAGAAAGCTCGGAAGCTTCCTTCACTCGAAGCTCTTATGGCGAGCTATGCCGAAGTAGACGCTCGTGTTGAGCGTGCTCTACGCTTTGCTTTTGCAAAGCTTAAGGCGAAGCGCAAGCTTTCGTACGGGTATCGTACGATGTACGCCAGCGCGACACCTGTCGCTCCTGCGACGACGTCGACGGAATCCGTCTCTACGTCAGCGGGTCAGAGCCGGAGCTCAGCTGCTAACCCAGCAGCTCCACCACCTAGTGTGAAGCGCGGTTCGACCGCGGCGGCGGCCACGGGCCCGCCCTGATGGGCGCGATCAAAAGCGTCCACGACGTCAGGGCAATCTTGCCGGAGGGGCACCTCGAACTCCCACGAGTTCTGCGAGTGTGGATAACCCCTCCACTTTACAAGATACTGGGTTTGACCCCGGCGACGACGTCGCGCTAAAAGACGATCCACATGAAAGTGGAGATCGCCCTGCTCGTCGAGCAACGCCGGCGGCGGCCGACTCGCACGCGAGTCCTGAGTTCGTAACTCGCTCTGAGTTTTCGAGTCTGACTCGACGGCTGAATCGCCATAGCGAGCGTTTTCGCGAGATACTCGAGACGCTCGATCGTTTTGATAACGATATCCGCGAGCTCCATGAGCGTGTGGATTGGGTCGAGACCCCCGTGGACGTCCCACGACGTCTTCGCGCTCTGGAGTTTGGGCTCGCTGAGCTTCGTGGCAGTGTTGGGGTCCTGACGGGCCTCCAACGGCCGGCAGCTCCTGCCCCTCAGCCTCTGGCTGTTCCTTCGGCAGCACCTGCCGCTCAGCCTCTGGCTGCTTCTCCCGCAGTCCCTGCTGCTCCTCCCTTGGCTTCTGCCTCTGCGCCAATCGAGGCGAACGTCTCCTCGATGTTGGCGGAGCCAGCTCACTCGAGCTCACCCGCGCCGGGTCCTGGTAAGGCTTAAGTAAGCCCACGTAGAAGGTAGGATGCGTGCGCATCGCCTTCGGAAGGTTTAGCGTGTACGCCAGGCCCTTCTTAGCCACGACCTTGAAAGGTCCCACGAAGCGTGGCCTCAATTTCGTTTTAAAAACAGCAGACACTGCATGTGTAGGTAGGTTCTTAGCGTTTAATAAAACTAGGTCGCCGACCTTGAACACATCTAAATTGCCTCTGCCTTTTGCATCAGCTTGTTCTTTTTGAACGTCTTGGCTCTCAGCCATCGCGTCACGCACGTGTCGTAAGACACTTAGACGCTGCGACACAAAGTCGCTGATGTGCTTACGCACAGAAGCAGGGCTGACATCAGCAAGCCTGTCGGCTATCCCTCCCCCGTCAAGCCCTGAGCCACGTCGTGGCGGTGTCAATGGGACACGTGGGTTCGCTAACCCGTTCACGTAAAACGGCGTAAAGCCCGTTGACGCGTGAACCGCATTGTTCAATGCAAACTCAACAAGCGGGAGCATCGCGCTCCAACGCTTAGGAGTTTCAGCGCAACGCTGCGGAGGACGTCCTCCACAACGCGGTTAACGCGCTCGGTTTGACCATCGGTCTGCGGATGATCCGCTGTGGACATATCCAGTCGAGTGCCCAGCACTTTAAAGACTGATGTCCAGAACTTCCCGGTGAAGCGCGGATCTCGATCCGAGACAATCGTCTCAGGCAGCCCATGCTGCCGAAAGACACGGTCTAGGAACAGCGAGCTGTTCCTTCTCCATCAATGGAGTCCGGCACAGCCGCTAAGTGAGCCATCTTGCTCAATCGGTCTACAAAGACCACAATGCCCGTGTTGCCTGCCGAATCTTCGGCAGACCAAACACAAAGTCCATACTCATGGACTGCCAACACCCACTGGGTACGGGCAAACTCGCCAAAGGCGCAGCCGCATGCGGCGAGGGTTTGACCCTCTGACACGTCTCGCACGTGCGTACGTAAGTACTGACCCACTTATAGAGCTTGGGCCACCAGTACATCGCGCTCACAGCGCTATAGGTCTTTCACGACCAAGATGTCCGCTCACCGGAGCGTCATGTGCCTCAAAGAGGATCTTGTATTTCAAGTCCTCATCGTGAGGTACCACGACACGTGGTGGGTCCCGGGACCGGTGCTGTAGTACAGCAGGCCATCACTAAGGCTGTAGCGATGAAGCCTCGCGCGTGTGCGCGCCGACAACGTCGGTTTAGAGTCCGCGGACTCTTCGCTCTTCAGAGCTTGCAGTAGCGCTACGCAAGAGGCGTCCTGCGCATACGCACTGCGTATTAGGTTCGTCACTGACGACGTCACCATCGTGACATGAGACAGCTCGTAGTCCGGCCTGCGCGAAAGCGCATCCGCCAGCACGTTCTGCTTGCCCGGCTTATACTTCACTTCGAAGTATACTCCGCAAAGAAGGAGAGCCATCGGGCCATTCTCTGAGAGAGATGGGGCGACTGGGTCGCTGTGCGTAGTGACGCATGATCTGTGTAGATCACAAAAGGCTTAGAGCCTAGCAGGTGACCCTGAACTTGACTAGAGCGTACTTCATCGCAAGTAGCTCTTTGTCATGAACTGGATAGTTCTTCTCAGCAGCTTTCAGCTGCCGAGACTCAAACGCGATGACGCGTTCACGCCCTTCGGCGTCCGCTTGTAGTAAAGCGCAACCGATTGCGAAATCGGACGCGTCACACACGACGCTAAACGGACGATCAGGGTCCGGTAACGCCAAGATGGGCGCATGAAGGAGACTCTCCTTGATTGCATCAAATGCAACTTGATGCTCGGTGTTCCAACACCAGTCCGTATCCTTCTTAAGGAGGTTGGACAATGGCCGAGCCATCTCAGCGTAATTCTCGCTGTACTTGTGCAAGTAATTGGCGAGGCCAAGCCACTTGCGCAAGTCCTTTTGGTTCAAAGGAACCGGCCAATCTACGATTGCCTTGACCTTGGCGGGATCCGCCCTAAGGCCCTGCTTCCCAATGAAGCACCCGAGGAAAGGAATTTCTCCGCGCCAAAGACGCACTTGTCTGCGTTGGCGTACAACTTGTTGGTGCGCATGCACTCGAGCACAGCTCGCAGATGCTCTACATGCATCTCAACATCCGTCTTCCCGTGCTCCGCACGACTATGGACGAAGATGTCATCGAAATACGTCTGTGCGTACGCCCGATGGGGCCTAAACAATTGCGTCACAAGACGATTGAACGTTGCTGGAGCGTTCGACAGCCTTGGGGCATTACCAGCCACCAGAGCATACCGCTCGGGGTGCTCACCGCTGTCAGCGGTACGTCACACGCTCGCATGAGCAATTGGTAGTAACCATCGACAAGGTCGAGGGCGCTGTACAGCGTACTGCCCACCATATTGTTCTGAAGAACATCCTTTCGGGGAATCGGTGTCTGAATGACCGTGAATGGTGGCTGCATTCAGCTTATTGTAAGCATGCACAATGCGCCACTTGCCATTTGGCTTTCTGACAGAATGTCGGGGTCGAGTGCGGAGACTTGCTCTCACGCACCATTCCGGCCTCGTGCTTGGCACGGAAGAAAGCGTCTATGACGTCACACTGCTCCTTAGGCAGTGGCCACTGCCGCGTCACGCAGTATTTGGTTCCTGGAACCAAATCAATCTCGTGGCGCACACCTCGATCGGGAGGTAGACCCATTGGCGGGTCTTTCGAGACAACGTCTCCATACTCCTTTAGTAAAGGAAAGGGATCCTTGGGATCCTTAAGGATCGCTGATCCACTCCGCGCATTGAGCGCCTTCTTGGTATCCTCCAAGACAGCTTCGTCCACTAAGGACGAGGAGTTCAACTCCTCTTCAGGTCGTATCATGACCACCTCAGCGAGGTCGTCGGCTTTCAAAGCCTCGCCAAACTCGGCGACCGACATCTCGTCGAGCTCGATGAGCTCACTGAGATCGGGTAGTCCGTCGAGGCGGATGCCTCCAGTGACATCACCTGTCACTCCGTCAACGAGCGTGTACAATTGCTCGCTGCGGCCGCGTGGAGCCTTACCGCTCAGCACGCTGGCGTCATCCACGACGACTACAAGCGCCTTGCGCTTCTCCCATGACGCCTTGCGTCTAGTCCGTCTCTTTGCAGAGACACTCCACTTCGTGGACAACAACATCGACTTTACCGTCGACGAGTTCAGGTGTTCTCTTCACCTCTAACGTATCATCCTGATACCTTGGCGTCTCGCCAGTCATGTTCACTGAACACGCAGCGGAGTGTCACTCAGTCTGCGACCTCCACTCAGTGGATAACGCGCCACTCGCGTGCATCGCCGATGCCCCGACATCTCGTCGATCACGTTCGACTGAACGTGTGCAGCGATGGCTGACATGGTCCACGACCATCGCTCAGTGATTATATGCCACTCCGCGCACTATGGTGATGCCGGATTGTCTTGCCAGTCGTCGTGACTGAACACGCACGTGTGCACCAGGTCCATGACCGTCACTTGGTGGATGTGGCAAACTCCGCGGACGGTGGTATCTGACGTCTGTTGATTCGTGTTCGGTTGAACACATGCGCATGCACTGACCTTGGTCCGCATCATCTCAGGGAATAGATCACGTCACCACGGCCGATAATCGGCGTTGACTGGCGTTTCGGTGGCTTCGGGACACAACCTCCCCAGTGTCAGAGCTATCCACCAGCTTCGACATCCTCAACGTCCGTGGCGCACATTGACCGACTACTGGTCCAGTGCTCGCGCCAATGGGGCGCCCGTTGAGCGGAGGTGGGTTCATGACTCGCCAGCAGCCCGCTCGGGCCAGGGTGCGGCACCGAGGGTCGACCGCCAATCTGATCCATGGCTCATGGCGTTCAAGCCATGCCATGCCTAGAATGAGGCATACCTCGAATCAAGGTCTAGGACAAACAGCGTGTCAACGCTATTGAAGTCAAGAACTTCACTCGCAGGTCCACAGGGACCTTTGGGCACGGTAACCGTGCCCCCGTCGCAGACGTGAACGCATGTGTCACTGTTCAGCTTCCGCGCCTCGGCGGCTGCCGACTTCCTTCCATCGTGGAGCGCCTGGCATAATTACCAGACGCTCCTGAGTCTATCAAGACTATCCAGGGCTTATCAGCCCTTCACGTCCACATGGACGACCATTAAGCGTGGCTTAATACACGCTCCGTGTTAGGAGAGTACGGCTTTCTTCGGGCTAAGCCTCTGTCGCTCCTCACCTTCCAAAGGTACGATAGAACTTGCTCTTCTCAGCAGGGCGCCCTGCACCTACTGGGAGTTTCGCCCCGCGCCGACGACCCAGAGTTCGGTCTGCCGGACGGGCTTCACCTCGACGGAGCCTGGCGCTGCTTTGCGCAGTGGACAAACTGTTCCGCAAGTGACGGGTGCTCCTGCACGTGAAACATCTTCGGATGTTCATGGCGCTGCTCTGGAGCTCGAAGCTCTGCTTCTTCATCTCAGCAGCTGAGATCCATAGGCTCAGGACCACCTTGTCCATGTGAGCTCGCACTCGCTCCAAGTCTAGAGGACTTGAAGTTGTGCTCGGCGTTCAACGCCATGTCCACTGCTCCTTCAAAGAGCTGGACGGGAGCGAATACTCCTCCGCGGGGACGCCCGTGCGAAGACTTCTCCATAAACACCGTCACGGTGACTGCCTCAGGCAAGGGGTCGGCAAACATGCCGGCTATGAGCGTGCGTAGCTTCGGACATAGTCCACTGTAACCTTCTTGCCTTGGCGACAAGCAAGGAAGCGTGATCGCGCACGCGGTACGCCTCATTAGGCGGCGAGAACACTCGCGACAGCTGATGTTTCAGCCTTCCCACGATGGGAACGTCGTCTATGACGAATTGAAAACGTGAGTGCTCACCCTTCGCCTCCTGCCCGCCGAGCTTGAGACTGCCAGCGCGACGCGCTGTTGCTCCCGTTTGGAGCATGGCCGAATTCATGGCTTTCTGACCTCTCGGGTCCACAACAGGAGGCTCTCTCTCCTTCAGATCCATTAAAGATCTTCACACTCAACATGAGTGGTTTCGGCTTCGAAAGCCTGCTTTCTTGGCTTGGCGACGCCTGAAGTGCTTAGCCTTCACTTGTTGAATGCTCAAGGAGAGCATTCTCGTAACTTGAGAAGGCCTCGAGACGCGCATTGATTGCGTCAGGCCCCTGTGGACGCTAAATGCGTCATGCCCTCAGGGCCTAGCAAAGACATGAGCTTGTTATGTGTCTTGCTGACTTGGAGTCAGATGGGCGAAAGCACTCTTGCTCCATCCTCACAGAGGGACAGTCAATGACTCAGGTGTCGGATTGACTACTAGTGTGCCACCAGATGCAGCGGGGCTGCGTATAAGTGCTTGGCACAGAGGAAGAGGGGCGACTCTTTGAGTCTTAGACGTCCGTCTATCAGTCGGAGTTCCGACGACTGTACGTTCTTATACAAGAACCAAGTATAGCGATACTAGCCAGTCCAAAACTGGACTCTTGATTCGGCTTAGTTAATTAAAAGTAAATAACAACTTCTTAATTAACCAGCAAAATGTGAACTGAATTGAATGTTTTATCTGTCTAAATCTCTTTTCCTAAATGTATAGAACTAACTATTGCATACTTAGTTCTAGTCATGCACAAATGAATGG
>JAAVTJ010000411.1:0-216607 GCA_011947355.1 Phytophthora boehmeriae | reverse complement strand
TCTGTTCACCGAAGAGTTGAACCCCATTGAGCGTCCTGAAGGGCCACCGAATACTCAAAATAGCCACCGAGTTCTCGAAGGGTCACCGCGTACCATTCAGGGTCGAACTTACGACCACCGGGAAATCCGCACTTAGACCCAGATAGGTTCGCACCGAGGACTCGGCAAAGTTCGGTATCCACAATAGTGACTTCCTCGCTCGAGTGACCAGGTTCTTCAATATGGCCAATGAGTTGTCGGTCGTATGAAGTACGGACCAATCACACCCAATAATATAAGCCAATCACAGTGCCGGATACTTGGCGTTTCCCGGAAAGCGCGGCAGGTCAGTCAACTGGCGTATCTCCATACAGTGAGAAATCGCTACACCACAACTGCCCCTGCCACAACTGGAGCCACCACACTGGTGACTGTTGCGGCACTTCCAACGGTCAAGACTCCAAGTTTCCAACCACTATGTCACGCCACTTGCTCGGCAGTGCGACCAATCGAGCTTTCCGAGCTCTTGGTTATGCACCTCTACAGCCATTACCAGCGGTAAGTAGTCACTTTTCATCACTCGCTCGATCGTTCCACACATTCACACCCTCGTCTCACACTCCTGTGACAGATCACCGAGGGCTCAACACCTTCTGGGACCACGGCTGATACGACTGACCAAGCGACTCAACCAGCAACTCCGGCAACTCCGCTCGAGTCCAATGGATCAACCAAGTCAACCTGCTGCGACTCCCTCGTCCTCCGAGCCTTCTGCTGGAACTCCAGTACCTCCTCAGGCTCCTGCTGGACCCGTCCAGCCTATCACCGAGGAGTTGTTGCAAGATCTGTTGACGGAGTCGTCGGTCGCTACATCGGACGAGTTGTTGACCAGGTTACTCCCATACCTGACCAGACTGGCCAAGTTGATTATCCAGCAAGGGATCACGCCTCCGCTCCGTGGCGACGCTCCTCTCCAGCGACGACTCAATCAAGCCATGGGTTTCGACGCCACCGTGGACTCTCTCCAGCCCATTCCAGACGCCATCGTGAACTTGCCCCACGATATTGGCGAGCTCCAGGGTCAACTGACCAACATCCAAGCGACTCTGGCTGCTACCGAGCGAAGACTGGTTCCCGAAGTTCATCGCGCGGAGCATGCTGAGTTCATGTTGAAAGCGGCTAGTGCACGAATCGAAGAGCTCGAGCGACAACTCAAGACTTCAAGGAGCGTTCGGTCAAGGCTGATATCGAGTTGAGGAAGCTCCAAGCTTCGATTGACAAGCACACCGAGGACTTAAACCTCATGCAGATGGGTTTGAATAGCCGGGACGACACCATTGGGATTCTCCGCAAGCGTCTTGAAGAAAGTCACGCGTCCTTCATGGCTTCGGTTGCGGCCAACACTGAGCAGAATCGTCAGCTCGTCGCCATCCTGACGCGACAGATGGCTGGCTCTGGCTCCCCAGCAGACAAAGACAAGGTCATCGACAACTTGCGCGTTCGTAACGAGCACCTTCGTCGGACCAACGCCACTCTCCGTGCTCACGTGAGTCTGGCTGGCATGGACCCTGAAGTGCTTCGGAACGCCATTCGAGGTACGTTTTAACTTTTCCACTGAGCACCGATAACTTGTTGCTCATATTGTCTTCTTTCCATGTAGGTATCACATCTGGTGAGCTTAAACTTGAAGCTTTAGGTGTCGACGCACCGACTCTCGCAGCTCTCAAGCGCATTCAAGATGAAGTGACCAAGGCTGCCGATGAGTCGGGTGAGCCTTTCGCTCTTGCAATCGCATTTGCCAAGGCTGCGCACCAGTTCCGGAGCCGGGGCCAAGGGAAGAGAGCTCGCAGAGGTTCATCCCATGGGTCTGGCTCTGACAGCTCGGACTCCGATGACGGGAGTTCATCTACCGTCGATCGAGCGGACGCCCGCATGGCTGCCCTTGGACTGGGTGACAGTGACGAGGAGAAGTCAGACGATGACTCGTCGTCACGGTCGAAGACAAGACGTCGCCTGCTCATGCCGGTCGCTTTCAAGAAGGGATACAAGAAGTCTCAGATGAAGAAAAGGAAGATCACTGCGTCGGCTCCACCGTCCCCGTCTTCCAAGCACACTCCTCGGTCGCATCGTTCAAGTTTTCACATCCAGACTCGATACCGAACGTCTGCTGGCTCTCGGCGTGGATCTCCACCTGCTCCACCATCGGTATCATCTCCGCCTCCACCTGAGTTGTCGGCAGCGACCCTCCAGTATCGCAATCGAGAGTCCAAGCTTCTCCGCCGTCCACCGAGCAGTCAACATCCACTGTTCCAGCGGTGACAGCCTCGTCACCTAGCTCCACCAAGCCTGATCCTGCGGTTTCCACTGGTGGCTACTTGGGCAGTGCTGAAGCTCCGTTCGACCTTACCAGCGACGTTGAGTCATCGGTTGATGGCCAGTCGCCACCCCGAACGCCTCCTCAAGCTTCTCAAGCTCCCGCCGAGTACTCAGTACCCGCCGACAGTCGTTCAGTGGAGCGTGAGGCTGAGGAAGAGTCTGACGATGAATGTGGCCTTCACGATAGTGGAATTGACTATGGATTTGACCCTCCTGATGTGGATGATCCTTCTCGTGGAGTTGTTTCGGGTGGAATTGACGTGGACATGGATGATTCTCACGCTCCGGCTAGGTCAGAGGCACCCCAACAATTGCCTTCAATTGTTAGTGACAACCAGTCCTCGGTGGTGCCTTCAACAACTGTTACACCCATCGTGGATGATGTCCAGGCTCTCACCGAGTGCTCGGTAGACGTACCGACTCCTAGCCTAGATGTGCAGATGTTTGGGGAAGAGATTCCAAGTGATGATGATCAATCTCCTCCTCATCCTCCTGGAGTCAGTTCGCCACATTCAGGGCCGGTTCCTCGGCCTGATTCTACGGTGCCATCTGGAGGCTCAACGCAGCCATCTCCTGCGCCTCAAGTCGTTCAAGCAGGCGGCGAGTCATCGGTCATGACCTCTAATGAACCTCCAGCTACGTCTGGTTCTCCTCCACCGGCGACCGAGCACTCACTCGGTCCAGGAAGTCCTCCCGGTGGTGGTTCACCGGATGATAATCCAGACGTGGACATTAATGAGAATGATGGTGATGACCGCGGTGAAGAGGATGTGCCTCTTTATCCAATGGAAAGGACTCCTCGGACGGCTGGTCCTCGCCGAGTAATCGTTGCGACGTTGACTAACGTCTATGGACCGGGTACTGATGCTGCACTCCCAGTCCCTCGGCCTCATCAAGTGACACACGGTCCGCAACCAATAGTTCGGGCCTCGAGTCGACTTCAGCCGTGGGTCGAAGATTTCTTGGACATGCGTTTCACCCGTATTGGCGCTCGTCAGTGCTTCTACCGCATGATGATGGAATGTTTACCCTCGGAGATTCCAGCCGGAGTCGCTATTCCTAGCTCTCTTAGTGGAATTAATGCTTTCGCGGACTTTGAGAATCCTGACCACCCATGGCAGCGGATTCGCCGGCGTCTGCCTGACCAAGCTTGTTTAATGGACTCAAGCACTTTCGATCCGTCGGCTCGGCATTCTCAACGCGCTCCAAGACCCGAACGAGCGCTCGTGACTTGGGCCTGTTTACGCGGCGTGTGTAACAAACCGGACCTTGGGTTTGCTCTCTGGGAACGACTCCACTGGATTGTTCCACAGTGCGTTGAGCGTGGTTTTGCTGAGGAAGAGGTCAATACTGGCTTTGATGTGGCTAATTTAGCAGCCAAGCGAGCAGCCTGGTCTCGATATGAAGCTGCCCGAGACAAGCGTGCTGATCGACTTCGTCAGCGCATCCCTGGACAACTGTGGGATTGGTGCTTACAAGCTTCCCGTTCTGACAATCCGGTGATTCCTCCGGAGTTCGTGATGGAGCCAACAGTGCTTCTTTACCCATCGGAGCCCATCTCATTGGCTCCACCGAGCACTGACTGGATCTTTGAAGCCCTCCGACTTGATGTGCGCGAGCCTGGTCGGGTTTCCTGGGTTACTGCTCCTGCCCAGCATCCGTACAACACCATTCTGGTACCGGCTAACCCAGATTTACCTCTGTTCGTCCCAGCTGATGTCAGTGTGGAGGGTTTCTTGGCTCGGATTCAAGTGGACTCGTCGTTGCCTGCTGGTTCAATTACTCCAAACTGGCAAGATCGGTTCGAAGTGGTCAACGAAGTGACGATGGAGGACCTTGACAGCTCGGTACCACCTCAGCCAGCTTCACCAGTCGACCCTGATGCTGAGGAGAAGGCAGCCGAGCCTTCATCCGACGTTGGAGCGACTACTTCTGGCGCCAACTCGAGCACTGTGCCCGGGAGCATACCGTCAACTGATCACGCCCAATTGGACCTGCTAGCCGAAGTGGCTCGTCGTCAATCTTTGGATTGAGTGATCGGTTGTAGCCTCCATGCACTTCTCATTCTTCGACGGACCCCATGAGCTCTCCACCGACAATTCCTTCCGTTTTTATGGTTCGTCAACTCGATATCTCTCCACTTTTAGTTTCACAGTTCAAATTCATCAAATACAACATGCAGTGTTTGGTACAGTAACTTTGTTCGTCTGTTACCATAGGCTGCACCGCCCTATGGACAGGTCAAGAGTGGCAAAGCCACCTCAGTCCTCGTCAGCGACCTGAACCATCTGTAGGCGATGTTCACTTTTCTTTGCCCGCAGATAGTCGTAAAGTAGGCCGCCACAAGAGAGATTTGACGCTGGCTCCCAAGTGGGTTCATCGTAACCAGCCCATTTGACCTTAAATTCACGGATTGAGCGCTCGGTACCGGTCGAAATCGGCGTGCGATCATCCAATATGGCTTCAACTTCATATTCGCCAGCGATTTGATCAGGCTCCCAGCTGTCTTCAGGCAACAGTTCCTCATCAAAGTCGAACCTTGAGTCCTCGGTCACATCCTGCGTCAACCGAGTACTCGGACGGCTTGGGAATTCGTTGACTGCTTTGAGTCGAGAGACATGGACAACCGGATAGAACCTGTATCCACTTCGGTCAGGCAGCTCTAGCTCGTAAGCGAACTCTTCGACCTTACGCTTGATGCGAAACGGGCCATGCCATTGGTGGGCCAGCTTTTTTGTTAAACCGGGTTTAACCCTTTCCATGTAGAGCCACACCCTGCTCCCATCTTTGAAGAGAGAACTCGGTGGACCCTCTGTAGAACCGTCAGACCCAGGCGAAGCTTCTGGTGTGTCAACCGAGTAGTCGTCACTGGTTTGGCGCGGCACAGAGGCTTTCTCTAGTCGGCTCAGAGCATCATTATGCTCTTTGCTCGACGTTTCTTCTCTGATGCTTGATAGTCCTCAGCCATCGCCCATGCTATTTCTTGCTGTCTGTTGACTTCTCTGCGCCACTTGAGCGCGTCGGACTGTGTACCGAGTCCTCGTTTAAGGGAGGAGGCCATTGCTTTGAGGGATGATTGTGCATCCCAACCATGGACGAGATAGAATGGCGTTTCCTTCCTGGTAGTATCTTGAGAGTTGTTGATAGCAAATACCAACCGCTCCGCGATCTCGTCCCAGTCTTGCTGCAACGGGTCCTCGGCATACACGCGTACTGAAGTCATCACCGACTTCACCGAGCGCTCTTGTTGCCCGTTGGCTTGAGGCCGATAACTCAACGTGGCTCTAGATCTCGACTGCATCATTTCGGCGAAAGCTTGAAAAACTTCGCTCATGAAGCGTGGGTCTCTGTCATGCCTGATAAGAGATGGCGCTCCGAATCTTCGGTAGACACTCTCTTCGAACACTTTCGCCACGGTGAGTGCAGTGGTGTCCGACATGGCCCTTGCAATAACGAATCCAGTGAACGAGCATTGAAACAGCAAGAGTGCCGTGTTGCCCCTGCGACTCCTCGGTAGTGGTATGACGAAGTCCATTGACACAATCTGGAATGGGCGTTCTGCCAACACATTCCCTGGCGAGTATCCCCGCAGCTGAGGTTTGCTTTTACTGGAACTACAATCAGGACACGACTTGACGTGTTTTTCCACATCCGAATACAATCCGTTCCAGTAATAGTCAGCTTTGACCCGTTGGAAAGTGCGAACCACTCCTTGATGACCTCCCTCGAGAGAGTCGTGGCAGTTCTCTAGAACTTCTTGAATCATAGTTGTCGGTACCACAAGACGCAGCTTCGTCTCTTCTTGCCATCCATCACGGTACCGACGACTCAAACCCAGATAGTGAAGCACCTCATCCTCTGACAGCACGAATCGATCTGCAATTTTGAGTGCTTCTCGGGCATCTCTATAACTCAATCGCTCAGTATTCCCTTTGAGTACTGCCTTCAGATTCGACCATTTCCGTTCTTCGTCTTGAGCTCTCGCTATCCGACGTCGTCTTTCTTGTTGAATTTCGATTGGGTCAATATCTTCAGCATTAGGTACTTCGGGAAGGGCACTCGGCGAAGTCATTGGCGGAGTCAGATCGCTCGACGAGTATTCGGTCGACTTCTCAGCAGGTTCAGCAGGCTTGGTTGTATCCTTAGACGTGTTCACCGACTGCTCATCCGCAAATCGAACGTGTTTCTTTGCTTTAGCCTGTTGTCGAGTCAATACCGATACATTTCCACATTCTGATCCAATCTCGACAAATTTTGCGAAAGTCTTGCGAGTCTTGCAATTCGAGTGTTCGGTTGTTGTCAGAGCTTGGACGAAATTGTCAGGAGCAGGTGGTTTAACGTCTGCCGTGTTCTCCAAGGGCTCATAAATCACTTCCTGGATGCGATTAAGCGCTCGGAGTTCATCCTTACGGGATTCCGTCAGAACCACTCGGCTCACTTTCGATTCCAAGGCCTCTGTCGCTAACGAATCAGCGGCTGCGTTGTATTCTCGTACCACATGCAGATACTTCACCGACCGAAGTCTCGTTGTGAGTTCTTTGTGGATATTGAGCAAAGCCATCAGTGATTCCTTCCGACATGCGATCACCCCTAGTGATTGTTGGATTGCGAGCCTCGAGTCACCCACTATGACCAAGTCCTCGGCATCATGTTCAATAGCAGCTTTGACGCCATTATTCATGCCTGTGTACTCGGCCACGTTGACTGTGGTTGAGGAGAGGTAAGCATTCGCAGCGATCACTATACTCCAGTCAGGAAGGCTCCATATAATCCATGAACAACTACCGTAACCTCCATATTTCTCCGTCTTAGCAGATCCATCAAATGACATCACAAAGCCGTTGTGAGTCCTCGGTAGCTGTGCGTATAGCAACGCTGGGTCCATACGAACAGTAGGGGACCCTTGTTTCGGTGGGGCGAGAGGTGCTAACGAGTCTTCAATGTCAACGAAACTTGTGATGGTTGATTGCAGCAACTGTGCAAAGGCCACATCCTTTTCCTTGACTCGTTGAACCTTCAAATCCCAAGGGGATAACAGCACCGCAAATTGAACCGCCCTACCGAAAAGTGTCTTGGATTTGTACATCCATTCGAGTGTCGAAAACCGGGTATAGACATGTAATGTCTTTCCCGCGAGCTGCGTGTAGCAGGTTTTCAACAGCAAAAGGAGTGCTAGGACCTCCTTCTCAGCTGGATGGTAGTTCATTTCGGCCTCCTTGAGCACGCGACCGAGGAATCGAACGGGATGCATCTTGCCATCATGCTCTTGCATAAGAGTGGTACTCAACGCCCACTCATTAGCGAACAACATAGCATGCACTTCTTTCGATCGGTCGAAATGCCTCAAGATTGGGGCGTCGGCCACCTTCGCTTGCAACGCTTTGAATGCTCGGTGGGCTACCGACAAGTCACCCCGGGGCTGAAGTCGTCATCTTTGAGCTGGTAAAGCGCAGCTCCATAGACAGCAAAATCTTGGATAAATCGGCTGTAGTAATTCAATGCCCCAAGAAATGACTGCATCCCACGCTTGGTCGTTGGGAACGAGAGCTCGGTGATAGCATGGAGCTTCTTGGGATCGGCTCTAATGCCCTCATGCGAGATCTCGTGCGACAGGAAGTCCACCTTCGGCTGAACGAAGATACTTTTCGTGAAGCTGACACTGATTCGACATTGAGTGAACCTCGACAGTAGTCGATCCAGTGTCGCCAAACAGCCGTCGAAGTCCTCGGCACCGAAGCAGATATCGTCAACGAACGATCGTCGACCGAATACAGGCACTAGCGAGGACTCATCGGCTTCTCCATTCGCAAACATGTTAGCCGTAGAACTGTTAACCAATTCCAATACTGGATCGGTGTCTACCGAGGACTCACGGTCAGCCTCGAACTTGGTTCGGTGACGACCTCCGCCTTCCAAAAGTGGGAATGAGTATTCGGTAGCACCGTGGCGACGTCGCTTGGCCAAATCTTCAGCTGTTTTCATTAGCTCCGAGAAGTGTAGCCAGCCTCCTTTGGGTTGGACGAACCCATACAAAGCATTATCGATCATTCGCTGGTAGATCATTGGAGCGTTTTTTAGGCCGAATGGCATTCGTAGCCACTCGAAGTGCCCCAGTGCGCAAACGAACGCTGAGATTTTCCGCGCACGTAGAGTCATCATGATAGCCCAAAATCCACTGGCGGCATCGAGAGAACAGAACCATAGGTAACACTCCAAATCTGTCAAGAGATCATCCACCAGCGGCATGGCGTATTCCATGATCGCGGTGACGGCGTTCACCATCTTGTAATCAATGCAAAGTCTGATATCTTGTCCGTTCTTTTTCAGCACAATCACGATGGGCGACGCCCATGGACTATCGGAGAACGCAATCAGACCTGCCTTCAACAATCCCTTCAATAACTCGTAGAGTTTCTCGAGATGTCGGAGCGGTATCCGTCGGGCTCGTTGTTTGATTGGCACGTGACCGTTGACGTCAATGTCACAAACCACGCCATAAGCAGGCGGTGGTAGCGCGTTTCCACTTGCAATCATGATCTTTTCATGTTTCTTCAGCACCGCAATCAAGCGTGCTTGCTGGTCAGCCGACAACCGAGGATTCATCACATTCGTAGCTGCATAGTCGATTGTCGTTTGCGACTCCTCGGTCAAGTCGGGAAGGAAGGCTAATTCCTTAGCATAATCTTCTAGTCCAATGTCGCTTGCTCGATGCTCGAAGTAGTTCTGATCACCCCTATCCTTGGACTCATCTCCTTCAGTGGTTAGGACTCTGGTTACCGAAATATAGGTAGCCTCCAGAACTGCCACGGCGTCGTCATCATCAACTTGATTCTTCGTTTGAGTATTCGGTAGGGTGTCCTGTCGATCCAGCGCTGTCTTGAGATTTTCCTGTGAGCCAACCGATAATTCGTTCATCGTTTTGGACAAAGGAGGTTCATCTGCAGCGACATCACCATCATTTTGAGCGGAAACGAGACGATTGTCTCCAAAAGCTGTGGTCACTCTAGGGTCTTGCCCCAGATTCTGCAAACGAGTATTCGGTGGGCTGTCCAACACCTTCAGCAGCGTCTCTGGTCTCTAGAGAGACCACCGAGTAGTCGTTCGCCATTGGAGAGCCTCCAGGATCGTCCTGACCGGCCACTGGCCGTGTTTTACTCGACATATCCAAAGTCACCCCAAAGTCGTCACTCAAACTGGCGTCCTGCACGTTCCACTGAGCCGATTCCTTCAAAATTTTGTCCCAACGCTGAGCACATGTCAATCGTTCGGCTGGATGGCCGTGCGAGTACTCGGACGGCCTCGTTTTTAAACGCTTGGGTAGCTGATAATGTGTTCGTTCTACCGCAGATGGCTGAGAATCAAGCCATTTTCGGTAAAGCTCGCATTCCAACGCGAACACATCAGGGTGCCGAGAGCCTTCGTGAGCTAGCACCTGCCAGTCTCTGTACTTCTTTGAATCCACACGCACGTATCCTTCCTCCCGTGGCAAATCGCCAATGGGAACCCATAACGCAAGCGGTGTATGGGCCGAACAGCTCACAAGTCGCTCGGATATGTTCGTCACGCGAACGCGGTCGGGTTTTCCGTCACGGCGAAACCTCGTTACCGTCGGTATTAGCTTCTTTGTCCTTCGAACCCAGAAATCATGGGTCTCCAACGACGGTTGCTTGCGTTTCAGTCGATAATCCATCCACTCATTTCCAGGGATATTCAACACCTGATCCGGTCCCCCATTGATGTGAGTGCCGTATTCTTCAGATTCGGCCATGTTACGAGTCTTGATGAGGGGAATCATCGCCTCATTGGGCAGCCGAGCGGTGCCATGGAACAAATCCAGCCGGATACCGGCTGGGATCATAAAGTCGGTTCCCAACACCACTTCCACACCAGCATGGTGAGCCATCACCCACATCTCGAACTCGTACACCGTATCCCAGCCCAACGTGATCTTGACGAGTACTCGTCTGGTGGTTGATACCTTGCCTTCACTTATTCCCTGCACGTCGAGACTACGACCGTGGTCTGGGACGTCCTTTAACCTTAACTTCTTGGCATAAGTATCAGAGATCACGCTGACATTGGCTCCACTATCAAGGAGAATCCTAGTTCGCGTGTCATTTATCGCTCCCTTGATGAGCGCACGCATTCTGATCCGTCGGTCAAACTTCTTGGCCGACCACCACCCCAGTCTCTCCCCGGGGTTCAACTTCATCACCTTGGAGTGCCTCGGTGACTCGACCGAGTACTGAACAGCACTCGATACATAGTTTGAGTCTTCGGTAGAGCTTCCGTCGGCTCCAACACATCCAGTTACATTCACATCACCTCCACCGAGGGTTGTTCCCCTCTCCTTTTCCGTATTCGTCGTTTTCACATTTGAGTTATCGTTCGCAGGCCATTCGCACTCCCCATGTAGGCGTAGATACAATCCGCGTCTACCGAGGGTTCGGCTAACTGTGGCAGCCCGATAGGGACCAACCCAGTTGTAGTTGGCGGGCTGCCTAGTTTAAATGGCTGCCTTGGATGACGGTTTGGAGGTCGGAAGGGAGTTCCTTCTTGGTACCTTCGGTGCGCACGAACTTGACCAGATCTCGGAAGTTCTGGTAAAGCTCGCACTTTCCAGGCTCATGAACTTGCATGCAGAACTTGCAACGCTTGAAGCAGCGGTGAGCTGAGTGCCCCAAACCGCCACAGGCGGAGCAAGGTCCGTACTGTTGGCGACGGTCGTCTCTGTTGAAGTTGTTGCCATCACGTCGATCGCGATTGAATCTTCGGTCGCGGTCTGAATTTTCGCCTCTGGGTTGTCGGTTGTCGGACCGGGCGTAAGTGCCTTCAGCAGCTGTTCTGCGGTCATTTTCATTGGCCGCAGCAAGGCGACCATCTTCGTCAGCTGAATGTCCATACTGATCGCCCTCCGACTGGTCGGTACCATACTCATCTTGATCCTCCTCGTTCTCTTCACGGTCTCGAACCGCGTCCGAGTACTCGGTAGCAGCATCCGTCGATTCACGGCACTGTAATTCAGCTAAGATATCCTTCAACGATGCCTCGGCAAGTGTCACGCGCGGAGTGTTGCGGAAGTCATCACGCCTTCGGTCCGAATCGCGTCGATCTCGATTGTCTCGACCTGAGGACCTCCTGTAGGAGTCCTCTCGACGCGGATCGCGGCTACTAGAGTAGCGATAACTTGAATCACCCTTGGACATGCGTTCCTCGCCTTGCAAAATGTCGTCAATAATTTCCTCCAGTTCGTGGATATCGCGAACGCGAGTATGATAGAGTGTCCGGGCTACGTGGGAGTCTCCGCACGTAACTAAAAACTGTTGCACATGGCTTTTGGTGTCACGTCCACCCTTCTCAAACTGCAACCGAGCATTCCGAGCGAGACCGTTCAGCCGGTTCAAGTAGTCACAGATGTGTTCACCACGTTCACGCTTGGCCGAGTAATACCGCGACATGGCGGTCCGAGTAAACTGTGAGCAATAATACCTGATGAAGGCATTGCTCAGCAGCTTCCACTTGCGCTTCGTCTTCTTCGGAAGTTGACGGAACCAGTAAATGGCTCCGTCCCGAAGGCTAAGCTCAAATGGGACGCACCACTTGTCGGCCTCAGTGTGAGTACCGGTCATTTCGTAGACGAAAGTTCGCAGCCATTGCATCGAGTTCTCGCTCTTGTTGCGAGTGCCATGGAATGGCTTGATCCGGTCGAGTGGTCGGTGGGTAGCCATTTCAAGTCGCGGCGTTGGGTCGGCGTCATTCATCTCGGTGATGTCAATCATTTGACGAGTTAATTCGTCCCGAGGGTCATCTTCGTCATCACCGAAGAAGAACAAGTCCTCGTCACTGTCCGACGAGTCCTCGGACGCACTTCCCTTACGACCGGAACTCGCTCGCGATGAGTGGAGGCCACTCTGGCGGCGGCCTGACGTCTCCATGTCTTCCATCATACGTCGTGTACGCTCGACCGACCGCGGAGTTATCATATGCGAGTCTTGTAAATACGGCGAGCGTTCGGTCGACCCAAACGCACCTTGGGCTTTGCGTGGAGTCCTCGTTGGTGTTTGGGGAAGGGGATCTTGGACGGATCTTCAATATTCGGCGGCAGCCGAGCACTCGGCTGCACTCCATAGTTGATCCCTGTCACCCGAACACCTTGCGCAGTTTCTTCTTCCAGCGTTGTAGCTCGGTCCCAGCCTCTGACGGTGTCATGCCGTCCAACAAGTCGGTAGCAGGATACGTCCTCGGCTGGAAGCCAAGCGACCACAACAGCCGAACGGTGTCATCGGCCACTTGGCGGACGCTCGTCGAATTGACTGGCAGCTCGAGTTCCTTGGCTAAAGCTTGCCAGTTCGCTTGTTTGCGGGGATTCGGCGAAAACAGCCGCATCCAGTCGTCGTTACGCATCTTCACAACCAGACGCTCAAACACCTGCTTGGCGGCTGGTGTATCCCCATTGATGGGAGGACGTAGGGCGGACATCACAGCACGCTTGGCACTCGCAGCCGACCGCTTCGAGTCCTCGGTGCCGTCGTAGAAATCATCGTAATCAGGGTCTGGACCCATAGCATCCTCCATTTCGCTGGCGAGGTTGCGCGAAAGCGATCGCACACCTCCAGTCAGGCCAGACGACAGCGTAGCCGTCTCCGGCGTTGGCGCTCCCATACCGGGCGCCGGCGTCTTCTCTTCTTCATCATCAAAACCTTGATCCATAGCGTCTTGAGCGTCCCCGAGTCCTCGAAGCTGACCGAGCGCTCGGTGTCAGCCGACACCTTCGACGCTGACATGTCCGGACTTGAGCGTTCGGTTGCGCGTCCGCTGGACTTCATCGGGGTAGCTGGTACCGCTCTTGCTCCTTTCACCATGGTTCTTGGTTTTCTTCGCCTCTTGTTGCTCGTAGACTGGTAAAAGTCAATACAGAACGATTCACAAAAGTCACTAACTCTGTCCCGGGTCGCGGCACCAGTTGTGGTGTTGTAAAACCCACGTGAATCTTCGGTAGTAGTGTAAATAGCTTTAACCCACAACAAATAGTCTACCAAGCCGGCAAACTAATAGTCGGGATGAATTCTGAAGGCCCAGACTCAGTCCCTATACCGGGCCAGACGTTGGACCGTGAATTCGCTAAGTACGACTTTCACCAGTAATACACCGCACACAACTACCACGAGCACTCGGTAGTATGCGCTACACACTCACACAACCCCGTAGTCCCAACAGCGGAAGGGTACTAGGCCTTGTCTAGGCTTATACGGGGGTGCCAAGGTAAAACCTCGGCTGGAAGCACTCAAATAAAGAGATATAGGCAATTCAGCCTTCACCCTATACAAACTCCCTATATAATCGGCCACACACTTCTTGGCCTTGCCAGGTGAACACTTCACAGCAATGCTCGGTGTTCACTGACGGGCATACCCACACAAACAAGCAAGTAGACTCACCTAAAAGGTCTCCACTTCACTCTTCGTGTTTGGTGGAATATTCCAATCTGGTTATACGTCCTTTTGGACCTACATCCTACTATGTAACTAATTATGCAACTATACAATTATGTAATGAACTATGACCCGTTATGGATCTCTGCGCCTGTTCACCGAAGAGTTGAACCCCCATTGAGCGTCCCTGAAGGGCCACCGAATACTCAAAATAGCCACCGAGTTCTCGAAGGGTCACCGCGCACTCATTCAGGGTCGAACTTACGACCACCGGGAAATCCGCACTTAGACCCAGATAGGTTCGCACCGAGGACTCGGCAAAGTTCGGTATCCACAATAGTGACTTCCTCGCTCGAGTGACTAGGTTCTTCAATATGGCCAATGAGTTGTCGGTCGTATGAAGTATGGACCAATCACACCCAATAATATAAGCCAATCACAGTGCCGGATACTTGGCGTTTCCCGGAAAGCGCGGCAGGTCAGTCAACTGGCGTATCTCCATACAGTGAGAAATCGCTACACCACATAACTAAGTCCTCGGCGCCTTGTTCGAGGGCTGCTCTCACCCCTTTGTTCATCCCTGTGTATTCTGCCACATTGACTGTGGTTGAGGGAGGTAAGCGTTCGCAGCGATCACTATTTTCCACTCTGGAAGGCTCCATATTATCCAAGAGCAACTGCCATACCCACCGTATTTTTCAGTCTTCGCCGATCCGTCAAAAGACAGAACGAGGCCTCGGTGATCGGTGGGTAGTCTCGCGTAGAGCAAAGTAGGGTCCATACGAACGGTCAGTGATCCTTTGTTTGGAGGGGCCAGTAGTGCAAGCGAGTCCTCGACATCAACGAAACTCGTTATAGTCGATTGGAGGAGTTGAGCAAACGCTACGTCCTTCTCCTTGACACGCTGCACTTTCAGATGCCATGGGGACAACAACACCGCGAATTGGGTTGAACGTCCGAAGAGTGACTTCGATTTGTGTACCCACTCAAGTGTCGAAAACCTCGTGTAAACATTCAACGTCCGTCCAATGAGTTGACTGTAACAGGTCTTCAGCAGCAATAATAGCGCTAGCACTTCCTTTTCGGCTGGATGATAGTTCATTTCAGCATCCTTGAGCACTCTACCGAGGAATCGGACCGGGTGCATCTTGCCATCGTGTTCTTGCATAAGAGTCGTGCTGAGCGCCCATTCGTTTGCGAAGAGCATCACATGGATGTCTTTGGACCGATCAAAGTGCTTCAGAATTGGGGCATCGGCCACTTTGGTCTTGAGTGCTGTAAAGGCTCGCTTGGCGACTGAGAGATCGCTCTTAGGTCCAAAGTCTTCCTCCTTTAGTTGGTATAGAGCAGCTCCATAGACCGCGAAGTCTTGGATGAAACGGCTATAGTAATTCAGAGCGCCAAGGAACGACTGCATTCCTCGCTTTGTCGTTGGAAACGGGAGCTCAGTGATAGCATGTAGCTTCTTCGCGTCCGCTCTAATACCCTCAGGTGAGACTTCATGAGACAGGAAGTCCACCTTCGACTGGACGAAGATGCTTTTCGTGAAGCTGACACTAATTCGGCATTGAGCGAATCGTGTCAGCAGTCGGTCCAGTGTGACGAGACATTTGTCAAAGGTCTCGCCACCGAAGCAAATGTCATCTACGAATGATCGTCGCCCAAACACCGGTACGAGCGAGGACTCGTCAGCTTCTCCAGCTGCAAACATGTTAGCCACAGGACTGTTGACTAGCTGCAGCAAAGGATCGGTGTCTACCGAGGTCTCGCGATCTGCTTCAAACTTGGTACGAGGTTGAGTATTGCTTGCTAGAACCTTGAACGAGGCCTCGGTCGCACTTCGTCGCTGGCGTTTGGCCATCTCTTCAGCTAATTTCATCTTTTCGGCAAAGTGCTGCCACCCTCCTTTTGGCTGGACGAAACCCCAGAGCGCGTTGTCAATCATGCGCTGATAGATCATCGGTGCATTCTTTAAACCAAACGGCATTCGTAACCATTCGAAATGCCCTAACGCACATACGAACGCGGAGATCTTACGCGCTCGCAAGGTCATCATGATGGCCCAAAACCCGCTGGCGGCGTCTAGAGAGCAGAACCATAGATACGATTCGAGGTCTGTTAATAGATCATCGACCAATGGCATTGCGTATTCCATAATTGCCGTCACTGCGTTCACCATCTTGTAGTCAATGCACAGCCGGATATCTTGGCCGTTCTTTTTCAGGACAATCACAATCGGCGATGCCCAGGGACTATCTGAGAACGCGATCAACCCCGCTTTTAACAGCCCTTTCAACAACTCATACAGCTTTTCAAGATGCCGCAGCGGAATACGTCTCGCACGTTGTTTAATGGGTGCATGACCTTCAACATCAATATCACAGACGACCCCGTAGGCAGGCGGTGGCAGAGCATTGCCACTCGCGATCATGATATTTTCGTGTTTCTTCAAGACTGTAATCAATTGGGCTTGCTGCTCGGCAGTCAGCCGAGGGTTCATTACGTTCGTAGCTGCATAGTCGATTGTTGTAGACGAGTCCTCGGTGAGGTCCGGAAGGAATGCCAATTCTTTTGCGTAATCCTCCAGCCCAATCTCATTCGCCGGATGCTCATAATAATCGGCAGGGCTATCCATCGAGGGCTCGTTTCCTTCAGTGTTTAATACACGGGCAACAGACATGTATGTGTTGTCCAACACTTCGACTGCAGTATCAGTATCCAGATCAGAGTCCGAACGAGGCCTCGGTGGACTGCCGCCCTCATTCGTCGCCATTCCACTAGGTTCTGGTAAGTCAGTCGATGCCTTATTTGTCACATTTGTTCTGCAACGCGACACTGACTTACTCGAAATACAGCTGACACTCGGTCTCATACAGGTCACCGACGATCCATCGTCGTTTTGTCCGTGCTGTGCTTGAGGGCTCGGTAGCACCCCTACCACGTTCACTGGGGCCTCTAGTGTGGTGACCCTGTCCACCGATTCCTCAATCGACGTTTTGGGCTTGGTGGGCACTTCGACACTCGCTGAGGTAATTACTTCGGTATCACCCAGGATTTTATCCCACCGAGCCATGCTGGCAGCCCGTGCTGTTTGACGGTCTTCCGAGTATTCGGACGGACGTGTCTTGATGCCACGAGGTAATCGGTAGTTAATCCGCTCTACCGGCGAGGGTTGAGAAGCCAGCCATTGCTGATAAAATTGGCACTCGCGCTTGAACACATCCCTGTCCTTGCATTCTTCATATGCTAACACTTGCCAGTCGGAGTACTTCTTGGACTTCAATCGGACATATCCTTCACTCCTCGGTAGGTCACCGATTGGAACCCACAGGCCGAAGGGTGTGTGCGCAGGGCAACTAACCAGCTTATCAGTGACATTTACCACTCTGACTCGGTCAGGTTGACCGCGTCGAAACCTCGTTACTGTAGGAATCAACTTCTCCGTCCGGCGGACCCAAAACTCGTGGGTCTCAAGCGAAGGTTGCTTCCGCTGTAGACGGAAATCCATCCACTCGTGACCAGGGACATCGAGGTCAATAGTAGGACTTGCAATAACATGCGTGCCGTACTCCTTTTCATCAATCATGTGTCGTGTCTTGACCAATGGGATCATGACTTCGTCAGGTAGTTTAGCAGCACCATGGAACAGGTCCAACCTAATCCCTGCGGGGATCATGAAATCCGTCCCGAGGACGACGTCTACACCAGCGCTATGTGGCATAATCCACATCTCGAATTCATAGACAATCTCCCATCCAAGCGTAATCTTTACCAGAGCTCGTCGGTTGGTCGATATTTTGCCTTTGCTTATTCCTTGTACATCGAGGCTACGACCGTGATCTACCACTTCACGCAGCCGTAACTTTTTGGCAAACAAATCGGAGATTACACTTACATTTGCGCCCGTGTCGAGGAGAATCCTCGTTCGAGCGTCGTCAATAGCCCCTTTGACCAGAGCTCTCATTCTAATTCGTCGGTCAAACTTCTTGGCCGACCACCACCCCAGGCGTTCGCCAGGGTTCAGCCTCATCATCTTGGGTTGAACCGAGGGCTCAAGCTCGCGGTGTCGCACCGCACTTAGAAAGTTGCTTGGGTCCTCGTTCGGTCCCTCAATCCCATCATCACCATCTTCTTCTTCCACAGCACCTCCACCGAGGGTTCGAACCCTCTCCACTTCATTATCCGTCATGTTCGCACTTGTCATATCATCAATTCCAGGCCATTTGCACTCCCCACATATGCATAGATACATTCAGCGTCAAGTGTGGGTTCGGCTAACTGTGGCAGCCCGATAGGGACCAACCCAGTTATAGTTGGCGGGCTGCCTAGTTTAAATGTTTCTCTTGGATTGCGGCTTGAAGGTCGGAAGGCAATTCCTCCTTCGTGCCTTTTGTGCGTACGAACTTGGCTAGATCCTGAAAAGTCCGGTAGAGCTCGCAGTTTCCTGCATCGTGGACTTGCTTGCAAAACTTGCAACGCTTGAAGCAGTTATGGGCTGAGTGCCCCATGCCGCCGCAGGCAGCGCAGGGGCCGAACCGCTTCCTGTCTCGGTTGTAGTCCCGGCTGTCTCGGCGATCTCGATTGAAGCCTCGTTCCCGGTCGGATGAGTCACCCCTAGGTGGTCTCGGGTCGGTACGAGCGTAGGTTCCTTCAGCTGCAGCTCGTCGCTCTTTCTCGTTAGCTGCAGCGAGGCGTCGGTCGTCATTTGGGTCCGAGCTCTCGCTCAGTCCATCACTTTGTGGATAACTCTCGTCCTGATCTTGATCATCGAAGATCTCGTATCGTTCGGCGTCCGAGGCTTCGGTCGGTCTCTGAGAAGATTCACGGCCTTGTAATTCACTTAGGATGTCGGCTAACGAGGCCTCAGCCAAAGTCACACGTGGGGTATTGCGCGAGTCGTCCTTCTTGCGGTCTAATTCACGCTTGTCACGACGACTAAAGCGACCGTACGAGTCCTCGCGGTAATGTTCGCGAGTTCTAGATGACGACCGAGAGCCTGAATCTCGCTTGTGCAGCTGATCCTCACCTTCGATCATGTCTTCAATGATTTCTTCAAGCTCATAGATGTCACCGACTCTTGCATGGTATAGAGTCTTCGCAATGTGGTCGTCTCCACACGTGATCAGAAACTGCTGTACGTGTTCTTTAGCATCACGGCCTCCCTTCATATACTGGAAACGAGCGTTCCGTGCCAGTGCATTCAAACGATTCATGTAATCGCAGATATACTCTCCACGGCGACGTCTCGCCGCGTAGTAACGAGACCTCGCTGTTTGGTGGAAATTGTAGCAGTAGTACTTGATGAACGCGTTGCTCAACAGCTTCCACTTGCGCTTAGTCCTCTTCGGAAGTTGACGGAACCAATACAAGGCTCCGTCGAAGGCTCAGCTCAAACGGAACGCACCACTTGTCCGGCTCGGTGTGTGTACCCGTCATCTCGTACACAAAGGTGCGTAGCCATTGCATCGAGTTTTCGCTGTCATTGCGTTTACCCGAGAATCGCTGGATGCGATCGAGTGGACGATGCGTCGTCATTTCGAGTCTAGGTGTCGGATCGGCTTCGTTCCACTCAGCCATTGCCAGCATCTGCCGAGTCAATTCCTCGCGAGGGTCTTCTTCATCATCATTCCCGAGGAGGGACAGAGCGTCATCCTCATCGGATGAGCCCTCGTTCGTACTTCCACGGCGACTGGCACTCGTTCTTGAGCTCTGGCGCCTAGCTTCGGTGTCTGCGTCACGTTCCATATCTCGAATTCGAGTTGCGGAATGGGGGTTACCATATGAGAATCTTGAACATAAGGCGAGGCTTCGGCCGACCCAAATACACTGCGTCTCGCCCCAGTCGAGCTTGTCGAGGCATCTTGAGTCCTCGGTGGTGTCTGGGGAAGTGGAACCTTGGATGGATTTTCCATCTGGCGCGCCGACCGAGCTGTCGGTTGCACTCCAGAATTAATTCCGATCGCTCCAAAAGCCTTTCGTAACCGTTTCTTCATTCTCTGCAGTTCAGCTCCGGCCACTTGGGGCTTCCACTCCTTCAAGGACGTAGCCGACGGATAAGTGCTCGGCTCAAGCCCCATCGACAACAACAGCGACAGCGTATCCTCCACGACTTGGCTGGTGCTGACAGAGTTCACCGGATACTGGAGCTCATTCGCCAGTTGGGGCCATTCTGCGCGACGCTTGGGTCTTGGCGAAAACAGCCGAAACCAGTCATCGTTTTTCATTGTCACCAAGGCTCGTTCGAAAACGTGCTTGGCGGCTGGCGTGTCGCCGTTGATAGGTGGGCGGGATGCGCCCAGTAGTGCTGCACGCCTGGCACTTTCCACCGAGGGCTTAGAGTCCTCGGCCCCATCGTCTAATCCATCATAGTCCGGGTCGGGTCCCGCTGCCTCGGCCATCTCGTCGGCGAGGTTTCGCGCAAGCGCTCTCGCTCCTCCGGTCAGGCCGGATGACAGGGTCGCCGTCTCCGGGGTCTCTTCGGTGCCCGAACTCGGCACCGGCGTCTTCTCCTCATACTCTTCTTCATCTCTGGCGCTTGAATCGTCCCCAGCGTCGTCTTGGAAGCTGACCGAGCGCTCGGTCACTGTCGCCATTCGATCGGCAACGTCCTCCGAGCTGGAACCCTGGACGCTCCGTAAGACTTCGCTGGAGTAGCTGGTACCGCCTTCGATCCTTTCGCCATATTTTTCTGAGTTTTCTTGGTTTTCTTGATAGCTCGTTCACTAGGAGTAACACACAAACGATTCACAAAGAGTCACTATCTGTTCCCGGGTCGCGGCACCAGTTGTGGTGTAGGAAATTCCACTTGACTCCTCGGTAGTCGTTCTATAAGCCCAATCCCACAACAATACGTCCACTGAGACAGCGAACGATGTTTCAGGCTTAATCTGAAGACCCAGATTCAGCCCTGCACCGGGACAGATAGGACCTTGCTATCTCGCTTATATGAAACCACCCAATGTAAATTAACACCGTACTAGCACGAGCAGACGCTAGCAGATGCATACAACCACGTAATCCCAGCAGAGGAAGGGTATAACGTGGGCACCGAGGACTCGCCTCGGTTGGAAGACAATCGGAGTCCGTACAGGCACTCACACACAGGCGATATAGGCAATTCAGCCGTCACGCAATCTCCCGATATATATCGGCCAATCAAATCACTTGGCCTTACCAATGGATGAACCCTCGCTAGTAAGCTTCGAGTTCACCGACAGGCATAATCCACACAAGCACGCTTATCCAGACGCTTACCTGGAAGGGTGAAGCCGGACGTCACGCTTGTTGCTTGAGAGGAAGATTCTGTTCTCTTATTTCCCTTGCGGGATTATGTCCTAATTATGTAATTACTAATGCAAGTATACAAATATCAAGTGAAACGTGATCCGTTATGGACCTTCTGCGTCTGATCAGACGTCGACCGATGTCTCGTCCATAGTTGTCCCATCTCCAAGAGTCACCGAGGACTCAGTCCGCTGACCGCCGAGACCTCAGAGCCGTCCGTTCCCGATTAGGTACGGCCGAACCTTGTGAAGGGTCGCCGAGGGCTCGTAAGTGCGCAAATCAGAACTTAGAATAGCCACCGAGGGCTCGCTAAGTCCGATTTCTTCCATAGATACCGTTGGGTACCCTTGGCTGTTGAACCCGATATACCCAATTTTGGGCATCCCTTGAGGCTTAGTTTGGGCTTGAATTCGCATTCAGCCCAATAGTGACCCATCCACTATAATGACTCCAGGTCGTAATTGGGACTCAACGAGGCCTCGGTAGTGATGTATTTCCACCAATCACCGGCCGATATTACTCCACAGCCCTTGACCGAGCCCTCGTATGGCGTGTGACGGCCTCCGATACACCAGCAACTGGCGCATCAAAATCACAGTCAGATCACAGCCGAATCTCAACACCACAGTCCTGTTCATCTCCGATATCATCAGAAGGAGCATTTGTGTCTTTTCTTGCCATACCCACGGTTTCTCGAATTGATCTAACGAGATCAGAAGCTGATGATGTAGACGCGATCGTAGCAACAGTCGAATCGGTTTGCGTTCCAAGTGTTGTTTTAGAAGAGAGCTTAGACAAGTCGATCTTCTGCTCAGCATCGGTTGCCCATTCTGCAAGCTCATACGCTTCTTGCTTAATACGATCAATCTCAGCTTCTTTTGCGAGTTGAGCGAGCAATGCTCGACGCTTGCGCTCTTTATCTGCGAGGCTCTTGAAATTCGGGAACATGATACGGCTTTATTATACAGATCTAGAGATAGATTCTTGTTCAAAATAATAATATCAAATCAAAATCAACGATGATAGCTAACGCTCATACAGTCTTGCAACCTCTGATTAGAAGGATGATCAGTAGATTATGATCTTCGAATCTAACATTGTTAAAGCTTTGATCACAAATCGTGATACGAATTGAGTTGTATGCACCGTTTCCAGCAATGCCGAGTGTGTGGGAAAAAAATTAATGGGTTCTTTTGCCACATTGGGGTCGTGGAGTGGCGGGTTATCTGCGGCGCGGAGAAAACGAAAGTGAGCATCGCTTCTGCGTTGCCCTCGTGCTCCCGCCGGTTCTATCTATAGTATCACACCGGCATCGGGAAACTATGCTTTCCTCTCCATCTTGTCTAGCTTTGCTATCCATATGCCTCTGCAACCTACAATTATCTACAGACACCCACTGGTACTCGGGAGGGTTAATGCTAATGAGTTGACCAATCGTAGTGCCTTGCGAACTGAACGATGTTAGAATATCAGGAGGGTTCGATACGCGGTTGTTTACTAGATTACAACGAACGAGATAGGAGCTCACTGGGTTTACCTGGGGAGTGATATTGGAAAGCAGTACTTGATTAGTCGTTTGAGTGGCATTTGGATACGTGTCTGCCGAGAAGCCTACTACGCTAGAGAAGCCATTATTCGAGATAACGATCTTAGGCGTGTTAGTAGCCGTAGGTAATCCAGTACCTCCAGTAGAGTACAGATCCGTAGCTGGTCGGGTATACCCGGCTGGCAAACTAGTAGGAGTGGCTAGTAGAGTGATCTCGCAGCTGTAGTATGTGGCATTTTCGCGAACCTGAATATATGTGACTATATCGCCAGATGCATTAATTAGATACGCTCCTACTGATACGAGCTGAGACTCAATGTAGTTAGAAATGTCTGCATACGAATAGTAGCCGTTCGGAAGTGTAATGTTGATCGTAGAATAGGTAGAATCAGTCGGTACTTGAACACTGAACGCGTTGTTGTTATACAGTCCAGCATTGATATTGAATTGCGAGTTGTAGATCTGTAGAGATGTAAGAGCTATCTCCTGATCCTTGAAGTTAACCGAGTTGCCCAAAAACTGATATTCAAATGTATTGTTCAGTCCATTCTGTACAATATTGTTTCGGTTTAGGATAATAGTCGAAGTCATCTTGATGCTATATTGAGCAAGCTATTTATTCATCTGATTCAGAATTAAATATCTTGCCAGTGAAATTCAAACGCATATGCTGTTTGATACTGTCGATTAGAAGACATTGGCTTTTGTGGCTAGTGGCTTCTTTGTACGATCTGTATATGTCCTGCTCGGATACACCAGGCAAGTTGAAATCGCAAAGAATCATCTGTAGATCACGTTTTGAGTTAGCTTTTAGAATGGCCACGTACTCAGAGTTTAAACGAATCATCTTATCGGTTGCAAAATAGCTATGACTTAAGAATATCGTGCTTAGCCCTTTGTGTCGACCGCGTGTGAAGTAGTGACTGAAGAGTTCCTTCTGTAGCTTCTTATCATTGCTATAATCGTCTATCACGACAAGTTGCAATCCATCCATCTTCTTGATCGCATCGACACTCGGAGGCGCTTCTGGATCATGAATAGTTACGAATCCTTGAAGCTTCTCTTTGATGTAGTTGTACAGCTCTTGTTCGGGGTTGCGACAAATGAGATGGAGATGAGAGTATACGTGCGGACTTGATTTCAATATGTGGAATACTAGATTGGTCTTGCCGCTGTAGCTCGGGCCTAGAATGATCATTCTGAACAACTTCTGAATGCCTAGCTTCTCATTGATACCGTAACTCTTGCTCTTGAACTCTTTTGGGAGGCCAGCTCCGTAATCGATGACCTCTAGTGTCTTGCTCATTTTTATCTCTTACTATATATAAGCAGAAGATAAAAAGCATGTTGCCTCCTAGTTATAAACCAATTGTATACAATCCGCTTGATTTCTTGAGTACAACGGGTCTGCTAACGCTTGAAACACCAGATCTAAGATACAATAGACGTTATGGGATCAATTATACTACCGACCTCTACGTTACCGGGAATATCTATAAAGGAGGTTCTCTATTGAACCTCGATGTAATATCAGGTGTTACTGCTGGAACTGCCTCTGGCGGAAAGGCCCTAATTCTAGACTCCAATCGATCATGCTCGAATATCAACTCTCTCAATTTCGACTCAGCAGGCACCGGAATCGATACGCCAACGTTAAAGTTCAGTGGAACAACCTTTGACCAATCGATGTATCTTTCAATCACCAAGGGCGGTGCCGTTGCTTCTAAAGCCATGGTTCTTAACTCTACATTGGATTACTCAGGAGTTAACATATTTGGATGTGCTACATTGAGTGCTTCTACAAGTTTATCCTCGCCGTCTATTACCACAAACAGCATCACAATGTCGGGCGCTAGCAAGGTTATTAAAGATGTATCGACAATCGACTTCAATACCGATGCGGATTACTATAAGACTATTATGCGTAAGTCGACTATCACTGATAGTAAGGGTATTGAAATCTATGATACCCAATTTCAAACACCAACAAACAAGCCGTTGATCAACTTTAAAACAGGAAATAACGATAAGCCAATTTTCTTTAGAATGTATGGATATTTAAATGATAACTCAACCGTAGTTGCTAATGGTATGCCTTTTGATATCTCATACAACGGAGACCTTTCATATACTGCCGGCTTACGTATATCAGCAATCAACACCACACAAGCAACTGGAAGCAACTACAATGTTGTACTGGCTGCTAGAAATGGTACCATTCCTCACGTCGTTGTAAATGATCAAAAGAATCAGCTACACCTCTTCCCACAAGGCAACGCAGAGATTGATACATCCTATGCACAAAACGTTATAATTGGACAGAATGTCTTGTTTCGTAAAACGATTCAAGTAGGGACATCACAAGATACAGGAAGAATGATTTCTTGTTTAGATTCATCCATGACATCGGGTACTTCTAGATATCTTACGCTGGGGTATGATAATTCGAGTCTAAACCAAGCTGAAATATCATTTTACTATAATGGTTACAACTCTACGTCAAATCGCCTTGATTTTGGATTCTATGGAGGAGCGATGATGTATCTCACAGCAGCTGGTCGGCTAGGAATTGGCACCAGTTCTCCAAGAGCTGGTTTAAAAGTAGCAGCAGCACTAACCTCATGGACTCAGAATAGTTTTACCACAAATACGTATAGTTATGATGTATCGAGTAACAGTTGGTCAAATAGAGGTACTGGTCCATTTACACTATCAAATCTTTCTGGTTGGTTTTCTGGGAACGTTCACGTAGCAAATGGTCTTTGGGATACATCAGATCGGCGATTAAAAGAAGATATAAAATCAATAGATATGGATATTGAGCGATACAAGCTACTTAATCCTGTGAGCTATCGATACAAGAATGATTCAAAAGTCAAATTGGGATTTATTGCTCAAGAAATGCTTCATGTTTGCGGAGAAGCGATATCAATGTCTCCAAATAAAAATCTAAAAGCTGAGCAAGAAGATGACATCGAAGGCGTTCAATTGGGTCTGGATTATAATACAATAACAGGTCTGAATGTGGATATAATGAAGAAACTAATTACACGTATAGAGCAATTAGAATCATTAGTTGACAAGCTTATAGCAAGACCCGTTGTAGCAAGATGGCTTGCAAAATCCTCACCCTAATATAGCAGCAATGAGATTCGACGGTTTTAAGCTTCTTGATATTAGCCGTCCAACAAAAAAGACGCCAAGTATTCTGCGCTCGTTCTAGTCGATGATAAAGTCAAATTAGTCAATTTTGGAAGTCGTAAGTACGAGCAGTATAAAGATCGAACTCCGCTTAAGCTATGGAGTCACCTTGATCACAACGACAAGAAGCGACGGCTTGCATATCATACGCGACATGCAAATAACAACGGCATCGCTGCTCAGCTCTCAAAAAAACTATTATGGTAAGTCTATTCTATAGATACCGCAATGCCGTTATATTTTTTGTTATTGTTACTTGAATCATAGCTCGGTGGTCCAGCCATGCTAATGGAATTGAGTTTAATTCTACTGGCTTAATAGTATTGATCCAATTAAGAAGAGACTCGATATTGAGGTGTTTGACCAAACAGTGATTCGTTATAGATTTCGATTCAGCTGAGCTTACGAGATTATTGTATGCGGTTGTAATGGAATCCATTATTGTAGCTAGCAGTCTATATCTATACAGGGATATGTTCAATCAGTTTGTCAATATTCAACTCTGTATAATGCTCATTGTTTACTCGTATTCGGTGACTTCCCCACTAAGACGGTCAATGCTCATTGAGCGACCGTATACAACGAGAACAAGGTAGTTAGAGCCCTGAGAGCACTTGTTAGTACCAGAGATCAATACACTCTGAGGGACATCAGGGTTAGTGATACGAGAGCAGTCGGCTACAAGGATGCGCTGACCAGTTGACCACTTGTACAAATCGATGAGACCATTCGAGATCTCGTGCGATAGGCCATCGTTGACGGCACCGATCTTACGGAATTCATCGTTAAACGATTCATAGTCGTATTCTTGAGTCTTGTTGAATACATTTTCGTTACCAATCTGAACCTGGAAGTTACGAACACTAGCGCCAGCCTGGCACGTCCAAGGAGCCGAGTCGAATGGAGACTGGAATTGTTGAAGATTAGCAACCGTTTTAAAGTGAGCCGTCGACGTTTCAGAGTATGGTATCAAAGCTACATACTTAATGTTCTTGAGCGAAGCACTAAGCTGGAACGAGAAAGCAGCGTTCTGCAATCCAGAAGCGTTCGAGCCCGTACCAGCTTTACCCGTGAAGTACTGAGCGTAACAATCAAGATAGTTTACTTTCTTAATGGGCTTAGCTACAAGCTGAGATTGGTTTGCGATATCATAAAACGGAATGTATAGACGAGTCGTCGTGAAAGGGAAGATCTGTCCGCTAGTAGCAATGCTCGTAAGACTGTTCTGCATGACACCGAAGGCGAAACGCAACGAACCAGCAACAGGAATACCGTTCATCGGGTTGCCGGCAGCGGCAGAAGAGACCATGATAGGGACCGTGTTGCAACCAACAAGGCTGACACCACCCAATTCCATATTGCCACCAGCAAACGTAGTTACATCAACGTAGCCCGTGTTGTAGCGAATCTTAAGCTTGAGCTGAGGGTTAGCTACGAGATCGAGCTCCTTGAAGATCGGGTGAAGATCAACAAGACGAATCTTAAGCATGTAATACCACGTACCAGCAATAACGCCAGCTGCGGGAGCAGTGTCAGTGTTAACGAACGCGCCAGCACCTTGCTGTTGAACCTTCGTGAGAATACCACCCGAGCGCTGAGTAGGCCACGCGAGAGCGTTAACTGGAGTAATTGTTGTGCCGGTGGCATCAGCAACACCAACTCGAATCGGGTTGAGCAATAGACGCTTAGCATACGCCTCATTGATAGCGGGAGTGAATCCAGCATCGACCGGATCATCTTTGAATAGACCAGTCGTTTAAATCGTGCTACCGAGACTAGCTACAGTCTGACTGATGCCAACGGTGTTGTTTGTGAAACCGTCACCTCGCTCGCCGTTGTCTGGCTGGCCACTGGTGAGCTGGTATACGATCGAGTCCACATCATCAGGATACATGAACGAATCAGCACCGTGCTTGTTAACATCGTCCTCACTCCACTCAGTCATAGCTCGGAAGTTATTCCAGTAGCACTTGTAATCATTCTCGGTAATGATACTCTTGTCGTTGAGTTCTACAGAGAGCGAATCAATTACGTTCCACACTCCGGCTTTGAGACCAGCGCAGAAGCGGTTCATGACACCACCGAGAGCCGTGCCGCTGTTGTTCTTACACGTTACAACGTACGGTACCGTTAGGTAAGCATCTGCTAGCAAGTCATATCCAGTAGATCCGTTTAGCTGAGACGTCGCATCAATGGTAGCAACACCCGATTGATACGAGCCATTATTGTTATCCACGCAGTGAACAACGCGCTTATCCTTCGATACATTAACTACAGGATCGGGGTTCGTCGCCTTATCAAGTAGATAATGATCGGCCAACTGAGTTGATTCAGACATACTTCTTTCTGTTTCTTTGGTTGCTCTTATATATACTTGTGGTGTAGCGATTCTGATAATTTGGTGCCACCACATAATTCGGTGACACCAGTCATCTCGGCCCAGTGGTGTACACGTCACAAGCTATCGAGTCTAAGTGCGACCAGAACATAAGTGCGTACCGGGAATATCGACTAGGTACGGATCTCGAAGGTCGCCGAAATTAGCTCGGCGAACGTGAAGGGTCGCCCGGCAAATGACTTGGTTTCACTATAGGGAGGTCTGAAACGACCCATTTTCATTACATATTTGTATAGGAACACAAAGGAACTCAGAGAAGCCCTGAAAGGGCGTTTAGGAAGATAACATGAAAACAACACAGAGTGGATTATTCTGAGTCCAACACAAGGCGGCAAGCGCAGCATAAGTCGTCCCCGCCGGGCAAAGGGTATGACCACCGGTGAGACTGACTGACCTGAGTGAAGGAAGCAGTCTTACCCAAGTGGCAAGCCCAAGAAGCGTTGAGGTTAAAGTATTGAAGAACCGACCGAAGTCGTTAAACTACTCGGAAGAGCGCAGGTTTCGTCGGACATAACATACCCGTGGCTTGCATCCTAAACCATTGGCGCATTACCCACTGGCGTCAAGGACTCGTTAAAATTGTACGTTGGTACGCCGCCGTCCATTTTTTAGTGGAGGGTACGAGTTTTGGGTTGAGAGAGAGTGAAGGTTAGAGTGAAGGTCGTCGGGGCTCGACGAACAAAGAAGAGAGGTGTCGAAGGTCGACGGACAAGTGTGAAGAGCGACAGAGGTCGGTGAGTGGAGAGATCGAGAGTGGCGCTGATAAGCCAGCGAACTTAGCTGATTGGTCAGCGATTGAAGGAAGGAGAGCGGAGTGTACCGGATAGCTCGCGGTACGACTACCGGAAGGACTTGGGTGGTGTCTGGAGTGTTATTACACTGCTGTAAACGGACTGGGCGATCTTCGGATTCGCCCTTAAAGCCTATTCGCTGAGCGAGTAGGTGTTGTGGGGGCGTACAGTGGGAAACTAAGGTAATTTTCTACCTGTGCTATACCACAGGAAACAGCAGCTTCCAGCGATTCACTACTCGCCAGAGGCGCCACCAATTCCACGAACTCTTTTGTCAAGAGATCGATTCGATTTTTGTACAGCCAACATAGAAATTGCATAGTAAAATGCCTGGTAAACTGCGCGAGATTTTGGTACAATCATATTGCGACGCATAGCGGCCACCTGCGCTTGTACTTGTTCGTCCATGGCTGCGATTCCACGTGTAATTCCCTGCCACGATGCGTAGCACACAGCAAAATTCCATCATCAGCATTAACAGTACACTAGCATCGCAAATGGCGCCTCTAACGGAGCATGCAGCATCGCCAACGGCGCACAAGGCGCCAAGGAACTCACTCGTACAGCCCGACAAATTACACGCTCTCAGGTACGCCGCACAGCTCCTCCCTCGGGTCTCCACACGATCCTACAGCAGCAATAACACACGCACACACTTAGTCACCTTCGGGAGCAAGCAAAAGCCGCAGATGGCGTCGACAACGGCGGCCAAGACGCCAAGAAACTCACTCGCTTGTGCCTTCGTTCACCGCACTTATTCTGCTTATGATCTAATCGGTATGTGATTGCCAATCTCCCCTCCCTGCATAAACCGATAGATCATTTGGCTGACTAGCCTAATTATTTGATTAAATCGTCAGTTTAGACAGAACATACTTACTCTTTGTATTGCGAATAAATACTCAAAAACCATATTTTCTGGCCGTGCACTCTTAGAGCATCTCCACCGGGACCGCGCTATCGCTATATCTAGGTTGATTTGGTGCGAAGATATTTGGCTATGGTATTTTATCTCCCACCGGGAGCTTTCGCTATCGCCATATTTAGCAAAATTACCTCGCCAAACAGCCTCCAACTCGCCAAATGCGTGTCAGTTTAGCGAGCATAGGCGTGTTTGGCGAGTAGCCTCGCCAAAAGCTTTGATCAGATTTTATCAGGCGATTCTCAGATCGATTCAGCCTCACGTCGACGTTCGACTGACCGCCACACTAAGATCGCGAAGAACTTCACCTCCAGGCGCATAGCAATGGCTCGTGAGGCCAATTTTTCTGAGGAAGAGGAAGTCCAGTTATGTGTTTCCTATCTCAAGATTGGCGAGGACCCAATTGTAGGGACGAACTAGTCAATAGGCTCGTTTTGGAATCGAGTACACGATCATTTTACTGGGGCTAGACCGGAGCGCGCTGTGATGCGTGACGCGCGATCATTGGAGTGCAAATGGAGCAATCTATCGGCCGACGTTAAACGATTCTTAAGCGCCATGGACAATGTCGAGCGCCGGTCTGGACCTATTTCGACGACGAAATCGTTGATGCACAAAAGATATACATGGCAATGCAAGGGCCCGATGGAGTTGCCTCAGGAAAGAAGTTCAAGCTGCTTCACTGCTGGCAAATTTTGCGCAAGGAACCACTGTGGGCATCAATGCGAGCGAGCAAGAAGACGGCGGACTCTGAAACTTGCGGTGGTTTTGTTGAAGCTGATAGCTCTGTCGACAATAAGACACGTCCACAAGGTGTGAAGGCAGCAAAGGAACTTGCAAAGCTGTCGGTTTCTACGGACAAAACGCTGAAGGAAATGGCTGCAGTAACGAAGGAAATGGCATTGGCAAACAAAAGACGTGCACGAGCAATTGAAACTGCAAACGAGGTCGCTGCGTGAAGTAATTGTCGGCAGCTGCGATCTTGTCCACTATGCGAGCGAATAACTTTCGTGACATCCGAAATCGCCGCCGAAAAAGTGATTCTGGAAAGAGTGGACGAGGTGCGAAGTAGTCGTTATAGAGTAGTGTAGCGGCAGCTACTCGACCACGATCAATGTTCGCGCGCTTTCCTGGACTCGATCCTCCTCTCTTTTTCTTCATAGGTGGCTGCGATGTCGTAGTCAACGTCGCACACATGGCAGCCCACGGAAGAGCTTCACCCGAGTCTTCGTCATCTTGGTCCTCGAGGGCGCTGCGAAGAAGGCTGGCAACACGCTCCCGCCACCCCATCGTCTCTGACACGGCAGTACTTCGAATGGTCTTGATCTTCTGTCCGCGAAAGATTTAGAGAGTGACGGGTGGGACAGTGGCTCGCTATACCTGTAATTTATTTGATTTCACTCGCCAAAGACCGTTTAGCGATAGCGTTTGGCGCTCTAAACGGACAGATAATACGGTTCATTCAGCCAGAAAATTTGGACCAATTACTATTGTTGTTCTTCGTGCAAATATCACTAAACACCACCCAATATGGGATGGGAACAATATATAGGGCTAGCTCGACGGTAGTGTTGCCGTAGCACAGAACGGCAACTTATATCCAGTCTAACGTTGCTTTTGCTTTGTTATTTTCAATAATTCCAGCCACTCCGAGGTATTGCTCTCATGATCATCTTCAAGAACCCGTGCCGCCGCGGCGAGCGCATCGCGCATCTTGGCACGCTGCACATCGGTTATATTGTTATATTCCTCGCGTGGCTGACATTGGCGAATATATTAGAATACTGATCTTGCTTTACGTGCACGGCAGCAACTAGTGACTGCTCAGCACGAATCGCCTCAGGACGAACTCTTGCACCGGGCTACTCTGCGAGACGTCGATTCTGCCAATACTTTTCATAAAACTATGAAGTGGCTCAACAAGCTTGCCACTAAGTCAACTGCACCCATGCAACAACGTTTTGAGTTTGGACATCTACAGGTGTGAAGCTGAGTCGTTAGAAATTGATCCTTTTATTTGCCCTGAGAATCGATGAGTGAACGTTGAGTGAAACTAGTATTGTAGATGCATGCCGTCGACTTCATCCCCTAACTTTTGCTCATTGTTACCGCAAAAACTGTCAACGAAGCATGGGGGCGAGTCCTCAACAATGCATTGCACCGTTTTGGGCAGCCCCTTTCCACAAATTAGTGGGCCTCTAGTATATATGAATTTGTACATTCCACTCTTGCCTAGAGAGGTAGAGAGGTGCCATAGATATACTAGTAGAATTTACTAAGTAAATTTTTGGTTTGGTGGTGTTTCAATCCGAATTTGGTACAGCGCGATTTGACTCCGCAGACACAGATACCTAAGAAGTCAGTCAGGGATTTGAGCTCAACCAATAAGCTGTCTTAACACCCTTCGGGTGTTGTGATCTATTTGGATTGCTTCCCCAACGATATCGCTGTCGTGCGCTTTGTACGAGAAGTGGATGAGACGACTGTGGACGTCATGGATGTCGATGTAAACTTTAAAACGGGTGAGAACATGTGTTCCAAGCCAGGTATGCGTCCTATGCAAGTTATGGATGACGCCATCGGTGAAGATTGAAGACGAAGAGACAGACTTGCTGGATGAACAAGTGCTTACGCTGTGCGATAGCTGCCGAGATGACGCTGCACAATACCAGCATCGGTGGCACTGTCAGCGCTGGAATGTACCGTCGACTCCCTAGAGCTTCTCTACATCTCGGAAAGCAGCGTCATCCTCGCTCACGAGCTGCGGCTGCTAGGTAACATCGCGTCCGCGGTGATCTCGTTCTCCCATGCTGTGATCGACGCTATGGTGAACCGTTATTTGTACCACAAGCCGTTCGCAAGGAATCGTACTGGATGCTGTCTAACATTGCTGGTGGCCACGAGAAGCAGGTGATTGCTATGACGAACATCCCTGGAGTGATCGCTGGGTTGGTTGAACAGATGTCGTGGGCGGAGTACGGCGTGAAGCGCGAGGCAACGTGGGCCATGTGAAACATCATCGTGCGAGCAAACCTTGAGTTTATTAAGGAGGTCGTGCGAATGGGTGTGCTTCAATCTTTCTGCCCGCTGTTAGATGAGTGGGAAGACCCGATGGTAAAGCTGGTCATACTGGAGGTGATCAAGAGTCTGCTACAGAAAGATCCTCAAGAGGGTCGAATAGCAGTGGAGGAGAGCGGGTGCCTGGCCAAGATAAAGGAGCTGGCCTACGACCAAAATGACGACGTGAGCAGCATGGCGTCGCAGCTGATAGACACGTGGTTCGATAACGATGGCGGTGAAGCAGATGCAGTCTTGGCAAGCTGATGCCCGCGCGGATCCATACTTTACTCAAGATTCATGAGTAAACTCAAGTGAGCGGTAAGATGCCATGGTGCGACGTGGCTGAATACTTTTAATTGAGTTTAAAAACTCAATTAAAATTTGCCATACTTTAACTCACTGATCATCCGGCTTGATTCTGGTGGGTTTTAATTGGTCAATACAAATTGGCTGTAGTACGACCAGTTCCTGGTATCAGCACCTACCGGGAGGGTGTCACTCCTATGACATTTGGGACGGAGGTACGGAGGGTCAGGGGTCACCCCTACGGGGGCGAGCGCGGCCCTCCCTTCGCTTCGCTCGCTCTGGTGCTTCCTAGTTTTCATCTCGCCTGCTTTCTTCTCCGAGCGACCAGCGTCTGGTGTTGGGGCCACAGCGATCAAGAGAAGAGAAGAGAGACCCCCTCCCCCACAGTCGACTCTCATCTCGCACCTTTAAGACCCTTTCCCCAACCCTCTTCCCCTCCCTCCACTCGTTTGTATTCCGCAACCGTCCGAGTCGAGTCTCGTTATTAAAAAGAAAGTCTATAGAACGCCCCCAAGAAGTCGCAGATTAGCCCGCCATGCTGCTATCGTCCATGGACCACCTCGGCTATTACTCGATGCCAAAGGAGAATTTCCTGGATCTAGACGCCTCCGCTGGTGTCACTGGTCACGACGGATACGTGCTCCCCCTGAAGACATGGGCGTTCAGTATTTGAACGAGGAAAACAGCCCCAAGAACGGAACCAAGTCGTCGCTGTACAAAACGGAGCTGTGCAAGCGCTACTCGGAGTTCGGCAACTGTCGCTATGGAGGTTCGTTTTCATCGCTTGTGTTGATCACTCAAAAGGAGCATGAAAATCGTAACTATACCCACAATTTGTTTTTCTTTAACTTTTATGTAACAGCCAAGTGTCAATTTGCCCACGGAATCGCCGAGCTACGTCATGTAGTGCGCCATCCCAAGTACAAAACCACCAAGTGCAAGTCGTACTGGGGATCGGGCCATTGCCCCTATGGCAGCCGTTGCCGCTTTATTCACGAGGAAGCTGAGGGCTACGCGCAGCCTCAGTACAGCTCTCCAAACCACCACCTCGGCGGCGGCATGTTCATGCCCGAGAAGGATCGACTCGGCAGATTGGGCGGAGGCGTCATGGCCCCTCCTCCCCGTCAGTAGATGTTGGAAGTACCGTGTACGGCGGTGGATTGTACAGTGACCAGCCCAACGCGCACCACCTCCAGCACCTCCGTCTGCACCACCCGTCGTTGCCTTCCTACCCGAAGGACAACTATTCACTCCTCTCGTCTCTGGACAAGAGCTCCTCTTGGGGGCCCCAGCCATACCCCGTCTTCCAATCTTCACTCTAATTATGTTGGTGAACACTTTGGCACTGCTTCTGTGAAGCAGCAAAGCTCGCTAGGCAGCATTGGGTTGGCTCCTTCCCACCAACGAGTCACTTCGGCTAACGCTACTGCGAGCAGCACGTCGTCCCCAAGCTACCCCGACCTCCAGGATGCCATCGACGCATTGATGAAGTTCTCGCTTACGGCAGACGACGACGAGCCGGCCATTGAAGTAAGCGCTGCTCCAACCAAGAGCACTTCGATCAAGACCATTCCTGGCCGTCGCGCCTCTCGTGTCACCTCGCCCTCTAATCCCTCACCTCCGACGGCCAAGACGGAATTCTCACTGCAGTCCGACGAGCTGTGGAAGGATTTCGCTCCAGTCTCGTCCGCACCATTTTCGGGCGACGATCTGCAAGCCCAGCCGTGGTCTACGGGGCTGTCCCTCGGTCTTGACAGCAAGCCCTTTGATGGTGTTGCGACTGCCAACGGTGACGTTAAGGACGCCTCTGGTAGCAGCAGTAGCGATGAGGAGAGCCCCCGACTGAGCGTGTTCGAACGCTTCCACTAAGGCGTCGGAAGCGAAAAGGAGAGGTGGCGCTCTGTATCTATCTATGAGCCCGCGACTGTGAGGCCTGCTCGCGTCCATTCCTATCGGTTTGGTCTTCATGCTGCTGCTGCTCGCGCTCGCTCGTGTGTTTTACCAGCCCCCTATTTACTCTTCATATAAATATATTAAATGCTGCTTATCGTAGCAGTTCAAACCATGCATGGCATTGCAGTCCTTTAATACGTTAGATCACTGCAACTCCTACTCACTGTGCCCAGATTGCCCACTCTTGTACTACTGGTCGTTGTAGGACGAGAGCGAATTCTCCAGTATTATAAAGGAGTTTTGCCAAGGGCCAAGACCCCAGGCAAGCACCATTGTGACTGGCTATGAGAATTCATCAGCGCGAACGCCTCAGAGCCTTTCCAGTCACTTTCATCTTGAGTCTTCGTTTAGAGTTGAGTTCCTCGTTTGAACGCCTCCATCCCTCTACCTCCCATGAAAAGCTTGCTTCTCAGAAGACCCAGGATGTTTATTGCCGCGTTGACATCTCACCCTCACACGTTGGCCTTGCAATCACTGTTTTGCAGCGCAAGACGTTTGTCGTGGACTTGAGGATGATCTTGTAGATCTGCAGCTGAGGGTTCTTGAACTCGATCTCGCTTGTTGATAGCACGTCGTCCCGGCAGTTAAGTCTTGTCTTCCGGAGGTCGTCCCCTCTCGAAATTCCGCCACTTCATCTCTACCGCGCAAGTTCGAGAGTGAGAGTGTGTATGACCGAGTAAAACTTGACTTATGCTTGCGAGGACTCCGAGGAGTTTTAAAAGTTAGTGGTGGATGCATCGAACATGAGAGAAGAAGACATGCACTCATCTAGAACCTTTTGCTGCACTAGTGTTGTGCTATACCGAACATCAAGTTCCCTCAGTCCTTTAACAAACAATTTTTACCAGCCATGTCAGGAATCCCGTTCGCGTGCTATGTGGGGGATTAGAGTAATTGTTAAAAACGATTCAGCTTGCCGTCGTTGAAGATCTCGTTGGTGACGCAGTTCGTGAGCTTGTGCTTGGCTTCGCGTGATGTAATATGTTCTAACCGGCCGCCGTTTGGTCTCCTAAACCCTCTCTGCACGCCCTCTCGGCGTCCGAGTCTTTCCGGAGGGCATGCATATCTAGAGCTTTGTACCGACTCAGTTTTTCTTGGAGGGCGGTCCCTTGCGTTTGGGGCCCTTAACCTTGAGCTTCTTCTCCCCAACTCCGTGGAGGTTCCGGACACGCTCGCGTTGTTCAGCAAGAATTTCAGCCTGCGTACGCTGCACCGCTTTCTCCGAGGCCACAGCAATATCAGGCCGTTTCTTGGCCTTTTCTCCGGCAGCACCACCATCCTTCGTCGGTTGGCGTAGTCGCGACAGAACCTTAGACACGCAAGTAAATCGAACGATGTACATATGCTCCTTGCTCATCAATACTCGTTCCGAGTCCGTACCTAATGATAGCCCATAAGCTGCAGAGATCAAACAACTTACCCAAATATGAATACACAAGCTATAGTGGTTTGCTCCCACAGTTTGCTGAACAGTAGCTTACCATGGGCATGTGAACACCATCGTGAATACCGTAGCCAGCATAATGTAATCTGAGCATCAAGCCACAATGTCCAGTCATCAGGCAGCACGAAAGCAGTACGGAAATATCTCGCCCTACTCGTTTCTTGGCCCTGTAAGCGCAGGATGAGACCGAAGATGCCCAGCGCATAACCAATGCTAAGCAGCCGGATGGCGATCTCCACCTTCTCCATCGTGTCCAACGCACTTGTTTGGCGAAAATATTCCACTGTAAAACGACGTTTTGCCGTCGAAAGTGAAACACCAGGCAAACGTCACTTCATCGTTATCAGCACTTGTGGATCTTGCATTAATCTTTTAATGTCGTGCAACAGCCTAAAAATGTCCTACAGTTCCTCGTGCTCCGCAGCGCCCTTCTTCTCATCCGCAGCCTCTTCCTCCTCCTCGTCTCCATCGTCCTCCACAGCCTCCTGCTTCGCGCCGTGTTCCGCACCATCCAGCTCGAACTTCTGCGCGTTGTTCTTCAGGAACTCCGTGAAACCCTCAACGTCACGAGAGCCCTCGTACACAATTGGGTTCTGCTTATCTTTACCGGGGAAGAAGAGAAGCGTCGGGAATCCACGCACGTCCACACCTGGGTGGTCAACCTCATTGGCTGTGGCGTCCATCTTTCCAATCATGATACTGTCCACGTCCGCGAACTTCTCAGCAAGCTCCTCGTACTTGGGGGCCAAAGCTTTGCAGTGGCCGCACCAAGGGGCGTAAAACTCCAAAAGAACGTCCTTCTCGTTGTTAATCACACGCTCCTGGAACTCCTTGCCCACGATGACCTTCACGGCCTCGTCGCTGTCGTCTTCGGGCTCCGCAGATTTAAGCTCCGGGGCAAGCTCCCCACCGAAGTAGCGCTTTTCAAATGCCACCAAGTCCTCGGCAAGACTCGCCTCGATCTTGGCAACAAAGTCATCGCCTCTATAGTCGAAGCCGTACTTCTTCATAGAGCCGCCCATGTTCACCAGCATAATAGCAGGCATATCTGCCTCCGTCAGACCAAAGTAGTCCACGATACGCTTCTCAGTATGTGGCATAATAACATGCAGCAGTTTTCCCTTGTTCGCCTGGGCGGGAGTCTTAAGGGCCTTTTCAACGCCAGCCACGTAGTCTTTGTCAGTATCGACGAAAGCAAGCACGTGCTCCGTCATGTCACCACCAAAGATCATGGGGGCCTTGTCTTGTGTGAACGTGATGACGAGCGGGAGGCTGTTTCCCTTGACAAAAGCACCCAGAGCTTCCTTCTCAAACTCTCCGTCGTACACGATCTTGCCTTCGTCAAACTTCTTGTAGAGTACCACCTTGTTCACAGCTGCGGCATCCTCAGTCACGTCAGTGCTCGTGGAAGCCACGTACACCGCCAGATCGTCAGCGTCTGCCAGCTTCTCAAGCAGAGTGCGGGTTTCGCCCTCCTCAGCGTCCACCACAGTAAAGACAACAACGTCGTTCGCCTCCTTGATCTCCTCCAGTTCCTCGGCCGTCTCCACGATCTTCACAGCAGGGCCCGATTTCTTGATCACCCACTTTTCGATTTCAGTGGCTGTACGGCCGCCATCATAGTCCTTGACAGCGTCCACGTCGCCCTTGAAGAACTTGAGCGTGGGAAGCCACGGACTCCAAACTGTTCAGCCAGCTTTGTCTCGGCAGTAGCGTCGACCTTGGCGAGGCGGATGGGCGGGTCCAGTTGCTTCAAGTTCTTGGCAGCCAGCGCGTACTCGGGCGTCAGCTTCTTGCAGTGGCCACACCAGGGCGCGTAGAACTCGACGAGTAGAGTGTCGTGGCCAGAGACAGCCTCGCCGAAGTTGGTCTCCGTCAGCACAAGCACGTCGTCGTCTTCCTCGAACTCGGCCGCGCGCACAACGAGCGCCACAGCGAACAGCAGGGCCAATGCTCGAGCTGCCTGTTTCATGAACATCATTCTCGACTTCCTTCCTGGCTGCGAAATCCAAAATGACATGGATACAAGGGGGATTTTTTCGCCACGCGTGGAACTTTTCCATTGGGTGAAAACCTTGTTTGAATTAGCCAATCAACGTCCAGGCTACGTGTCAAGGTGTCGCTACAGTACCGCGGTGATGTAGTCGCCTAGGCCGATTGCCGCAGCGAGAAGCAGCCCCTTGTATCGCGTACTTCGCTTCTCCTGCTTGCGTTCGAAAAAGGCGAATCTGCAAGTCATGGAAAATCTGTTGTTAGCTCCGTCCCCACGGTTATATGAGCTTTTGGCTTGACCCAATCGCCTCTACCTTTCGTCGTAATACCCCTTTGCGTAGACTGCGAGGAGATTGTGCAGCTCCGGAAACTCCGCCTTCTGTCTCGTCAGTAACATAGTTAACAATCATGCAGCACACAGTACCAATCACTTCCCAATTACATACCTGTGAGTCCTCGAACAGTTCCCAATCATAAGTCTTGCGATCCTCATCCAGTTTGTTAGCAAAATGGAAGACACAGCGCACTTTCTCCGGAATCTTGGACTTGTAATCTTCCTCGGACAGACTCCTCATAAAGAACTTCTCGTGTTTCCTAGGCAGATTTTCAACCTGATAGTAAGACGCAAGCACAATCAGCACCACCCAGTCACTACCAGTACTCTTTCATCATAACAAGCTCTTTACGTACATGAGTAGCAAAATCTCTTTCATGACTGCCTTCTGGGCGTCAACCATAGCGTCCAAGACCAGTTTTGATTCAGGCTCGGTTATGACGCCATCGCCATCGGCGTCGTACACGTGAAATTGACCTGCTCAAAGTAATTGCATATGCCGATACAGCAGTCAGACACAAGGTACTGTAGTTTGCGTCTCAATACCCATCAAATATTACTCTTCAGCCATTCAGTGCCGTTGCCTTGTGCAGCGACCTGCAGCAGCTTCTCGACGTCACATAGCTGAATTTTGCCTGAACACAATAAGAATCAAACAGTGCCAATTTCATCTATAAGTGTCGTAATCGTTGGCAGGCAGAGCTGCTCACCATCCTTGTCTTTGTCCAAGTGTTCGAAGCTGTTTGCTGCCTGCATGCACATGTGTTTCGACAGTTTCAGCTTCACTGCCTCTACAAAGGCCACTGCTTGGGGACTGCGCAATTCGCTCTCGTCCATGACTCCAATCTTTTCACAGCCCTGGAATGCTTCCTTTTCCTGACTCTGCAGATAAGCACCAGCCTCCTTCATGAGCGCGTCAAAAGCTTCTCTGTCCAGCTGTGTCTGCCTGTTGTAGTTCTTTCTACTACAGTAAGACTCGATCCATTGGTGATATGCACCCTTCTCCTTCAGTTGACGCGGCGCTGGCTGATCAGGAATCTTCGATACCAGATTCTGCACTGCCAAAATGCTTTTGAGCTCCGGGATGTCCTCGATTGGTTGCTGCTGGAAGACCTTCCGCAGACGCGAGCGCGCAGGCGCCGCCACCGCCGTTGACATGCGTCGCATGGCTCAGTGGTTCACAGACGGACAATCACGACACAGTTTCTATTAAGTACGAGTTTTGCGACAGTACTTTTGGGGATTTTATAGCCCACACAGTCCCAAATTTTGAGGCTCAGCACTTGTTGCTCGGAACATGCTGCGGCGATGCGTTTGTGTGTTGCCCATCGGTAGGAGACCAGTGCTATCTGTACCGGCAGTCGTCGAGAGAGCGTTCAACTCTTCAGTGACCACTGCCAATGATCGCGCTTTCTACGTGGAGGGAGAACTCACTAAGGTTGGAGTGCTGTCTAAACCTACCAGGGGAAAAGTTACATCAACACTACTAACACGGATCAATGATGCTGTGTAGCTCCCTCCTGGGACCATCCCAGCAGTGGGCGTCGAAGCTCAAGTGAGTCATTCTTTCTCTCTCCAAGACACTCGTGCCTTCGCGCTCCTATCAGGAGACAACAATCCGCTGCATGTGGACGCAGAGTTTGCTTTTGAACACGCAGCAGAGAGCAAGCCAGTGGTCCAGGGACTGCTCTCCGCCAGTCTGTTCGCGACCATCTTCGGTCGCACTGTGCCTGGGGCGGTCTACGTAAAGCAGGATCTGCGCTGGAGAGCGCCGCTGCTTGTGGACGAACGAGTGGTCGCTCGCATCCGTGTAGTGCGAGTCCGCAAGCGCTTTGTGGAGTGCGAGACAACCTGCACGAAATTGGACAGTGGCGTCGTCGTCGTCGACGGCCACGCTACACTGCTCTTGCCAGCACCAACCAATCAACAATCGATTCTAGGTTAGCATATGGATGTTAACCTAAAATCGCTCATTCGCTTGTAGTACTGTAGTGCGATATCGATATCGTATCGGATACGCGTTGCATGAAGCCGCTCCAGCTACACTGCACTCGCTTCTGATCAATTTCGTTAGTCCGCCACTCGGGGAACGTAATGCAAGACGTTATCTACGCTTTGACTTCTTTATCTCGGCTTCCATTTCGCACAATACGTTTCAGCTCTCTTCCAAAGGCTCATCCTGTCACCTTTGACGTGTACGAGGGAACTGCCCGACTACTGGGGACTTATTCGGCCTTCTTCTTGTTGGGGGACTCCGCCAAACAGTCTTGACGCACTCCGTAATGCCAGGGCCCTCCAGATTGACACGCAGCAGCCCTAAGAACATGAGCGACGTGGCGCCCAGCCAGCCCAGACGCGCTAGAGTACGGAAGTTCTGGGGCACGTAGTCGGAGATGACGTTGTTCATGCCAATGTGCGCGTGCACAGGCAGGATGACGCCCAGAGCGAGATCCACAGGCAAAGCTAGCGGCGAGGGGCTCAGCACGAACGCCAGCGGCACGGCACCCATGAGAGCGACGCTCGTCAGGTGCTGCAGCTTCACAGACCAGACGTGGTTGTCGGCTAGTCCATCACAACACGTCAATTTTTACTGCAGAAAAAGCACCACAAAGGAAACCACACACACACCTTCCACAAGACCCGCGAGACCAGTGACCTCCTTGTTCTCCGTGTACTTGGTGGGGGCACCTGCAGATTACACACAGAAGTTGCCACAGTTAATGTGAAGGAAGGGGAGGGGAGGGACTTCATCTCTCTTAATCTATTTCATCAAGAGCCATAGAAAAATGAAAACTCACTCTTGCGGAAGTGACGCACGCCTGAGGAGGGGCGAGGAGCCGAGCTCTTGGTTACGGCACTGCCGGATCGCAACAGACTACGGTGCATCATGACAACGGAGTTACACTTGATACTGCTAAGCGGCCTGTGGAGGGTTCTGTTCTGAAGCCTGCACCACCGCCAAATCACCCAACGCCTTTCATGTCGAAAGAAGGTTGTACGAAGGTACTTGCTACATTCGAAAAAAGAGAAGCAAAAACGAAAAAAACATAAAACATAATACTACTTCTAGTACAGTATATAATTTCCGAGGGCTTGCACATTTCGAGGCGGAGAACGCGGAGATCATGCTGACTACATACGTGTAATAAGAACTCTGTTGCTGATTGCTTGGCCGTTTGAATTATAGTATAGCTCCCAGTCAAGCCAACCTCAGGAAGAAGTGTCCGCGGCTTTATTTATCTGGTCGCAGTGCCACCAGAATTTGTCATCTGTTCAGTATTCCGTCGACACAAGCTCCCGAAACGAAAGAAATGCAAGGGCGTGGTGCTGGTTCGTAACCGAGCCGAAGCACAGTTCGACGATAATGAATGTTACGCAGTCCTTAGCTGCGACCACGCAGACTGCGACTCGCGCTATTGGGACCATCAACATGGTTGAGCTGCCTCACCCATCCAAGGTTAGACTTGGTGGATAGGTTACGGACAGTTTCAGTGACCCCTGTAGTATTTATCTGAAGGACTGTTTGGGAGCATGGAAACTGCGGCAGTGGCCGCCAACTTGGAGCGCCGCGATGCGTTGATGGTGAGCGCCTTGTTGTTGCGCACAGAGTTTGGCGGCACGTCGGCCACTTACTCTCTCTGGTTGAGTCAGCCCTGCACTTCCGTGGTCGTGGTGCATCTTCTGCTCCCAACCGACGCCGCCAGCTCTGTGCGGCTCTCGTCCGACCGCGTTTGCTTCACCCCCGACAACTTCAGCTCCCCACAGTTGGTGCGCGTAGACGCCTTAGAGAATCATACACAGTGGAACGTCATCACCCACCGCCTCTTCAGTCTCGACAAGAATTACGACAGAGCAGTGGCTCCTAACGTCGTTGTGCAGGTCGAAGCTGCTCCTGTCGTGTGCCCACTGCTGACCTTTGGAGGGCTCATGACGAAACGCAGAGCGGCAGCTATGGGCTCCCAGGCGGTCACTCGAGTGGATCTGCAGGCTGCATTGCCGCAAGAGACTACCAGCAGCAGCGACTCAGCGGACGCAACACAACAGGACTCCTCGTGGTGTGTCAGTCACATGGCGTGCGGTTACCATTTCTCAGTGGTTGCAGTAAGTCGCCCCAAAGGGAGCGCACTGCTGTCGTGGGGTTGAATTCGAATGGAGAGCTTGGGAATGGTACGATGACGTCAGCTTCGACGCCCCAGTCTGTGATTGCTCACCCCATGCAGTTTCAAAGAGAACCGCTTACTGTCTCGCATGTGTCTTGTGGGAAACATCATGTAGCCGTTATTACGGGCCAGGCTCGGTTGTTCACGTGGGGAGGCAACAAGTTCGGGCAACTTGGTCTCGGAGATTTTGCTCCGCGTACACAGCCCGAGGAGGTACATTTTGCTCTTGCCACCCTTAGCTCCCACCGACGGGCGTTGCGCGTTATGCATACCGTGCAGCGTGGGGGTAATAATGTCACACACGTAGCCTGTGGAGCTGCGCACACGCTCTTTGTCACACATCAACAGCAGATTCTTGGAATGGGATACAACCAAGCAGGTCAATTGGGCTTGGGCCATCGTTTACAACAGCGCAAGGGCTGGCGCAGTTGCATTCCGATTGCGGTGGAATCTCTTCGTGACCAAAGTATACTGGATCTTGCGGCCGGCCAGAATCACAGTGCATGTGTTATTAGCAACGGCGACGTGTACTCCTGGGGCTGTGCTGATGACGGACGGCTAGGACACAGTACGCTTGATGAGGGCGCGACAACTCCGACATTAATAAGTTTATTGAAGAAAGCCTCGGTCCGCGCTCGAGCTGTCCGCTGTGGAGCGCGGCACATGGCGATTGTCTCTGATACTGATTTGCTCTACATCTGGGGAGCGAACGACTTTGGGCAACTGGGATGCAGAGACAAGAAGTCGCGATCACGGCCATTATTGCTCGCTACTCCATCACTTGTTGCCGAGGGGGTAGCAGACGTAGCCTTGGGTGAATTTCATACAACGTGTGTTACATGTACCGGTCAGGCGTATGCTTGGGGTCTTGATCTCAGGATCGACAGCGCTCTTGTGGGGTCACATAACTCGCCGCAGATGATCGATCTGCCTGACAAAGAGCAAGTGAGGAAAATATCATGCGGATGGACACATACAAATGTCATTACGCACATTGCTCCTGAAGATGCATGTCAGCAGGGAACCACCTTTGATAGGAAAATTGAGCGCGAACGCGTACTTCAACGCAAGAGCGAGATGACGCGCTGGCGGGCCTTCATAGTGACGGTCGTAACCCCTCGTTGTCATGAAGTGAAACGCGTTGAAGGAAATTCACCCCGCAACAGAAAAATTGTCGATCATTCTCAAGTTGCTTTAACTGATCACTCTGGCAGTTATGGGAAAACTGAACCACCTTTGGAGATCGAACACCCGCTAGTCAAACTTGTTGTTGCATACGTTGGTCAGGGGTGACTGATGCGCAGGAAAGTGTGGCTCGATGGCGCCGTACTACTCGCAAGAGTATCCACAGGTTAGTCCTCAGGGCGTTTTGTTGGTACTGACCCATATTAACGTAGTAGAAATATTCCTTACAGGAAGACCGACACAAAACAACAGAGTGACTGCAGCTTGGAGCGTCAGTCGCATCTTAAAGGGATATTTTATCGGAACCAACAGCGTCCGCCTGAGCTACCGGTAGCAACATGCCTCGCATGGACCTCCCCCGTCACAAACTCTGGAGTGTGCCTGCCAGCTCGACAACCAAGAACACGGTTTTAATGCCTGGCACATTTCAACCAAAGCCCCCTCCGATCGCTGTTTCCTCAAAGCCAAACAAAGCGGATGCATCTAAGATGGAGAGGACTCCGCGCGAAGACTTATACTATGCGTCCTAGGGAAGCGACGAGTCCTACAACGCCGAAGCTCTTGTACACCATTCCTCGACACTGATGATTGTCTACGATGAACTCCGTCGGCGCGAGCGCGTCAGGACTTTCCGATATGGATTTTTGTAATCGAGCGGTGTCGTAGAGCGAACGCAGCGATTTACCTCAGTCCCAACAACCCGCAACTAAGAAGTTTTAGCGTCTCGATTCCATAGGTTGGTCATTGACTGCGCAAGACGTTTCTGGAGCTCTTCTGACTGTCTTCAGTTTGGGTGTCCTGAACTTCGCCATCTCTTCGATCTCCTTCGCCAGCTTCTTGGTCATCTTGACCTCTATTTGCCCTCGTCCTCCTCCTCTTTTCTTTTCAGCTTGGCAATCAACCGCACTTGCCCCAGGGGCTGGTGACGACAGGGGCAGAGTTTGCTCGTCCGAGACTCGTCCATCAACATTACCACTGCCCGTTTCGCTAATACTGTAGCGAAAAAGCCCGCTTTCACTTTTTCCCGAGCGTTTTGTAACTTCCTGCGCGACCGTGTCGAGTCACGCCTTCGCTTGCTCAGACAGGAAGAGTGACTTGCGATGGCAGACGCATACCGCTCGAAAGCGTCAACGCTCCACTCAGCGAAGGCAATTTATGGGCCCAAAGGGAAGTCGGCACGTTTGGTGGCTTCAAGAAACCAGCAGCAGCCTCCAGGAGCTACTTCGGTGCTGCCTCGAATCGATCGACGAGAAGCATCGCAATCTCCGCAGGCTTCGGAGTTGTCTGCATCATCTACTTCTGCGCAAACCGGAACTCTGTCGGTATTCCCCACTTCGCAACGCACATTCAACAAAGACGCCTTTCCCAGGGAAGAAGACACGTCGCCAACATTTCATGGAGACGAGGTGGAGGGCCCCTCTGCGAAAGCCGCGTGGTGCACCCCACGAGGCGTTGGAGCAAATACGGATTCACTCGTTGCATCATTTTTTGCGGAGCCCGAGAGAAACGGTGGCCACGATGGCTGCACAACTCCTACCCCATTGAGGCTTCAGACTGTGGAAAGTGACATTTACGCTAACGAGGAACGGTACCGTGTTGACATGGAGCAGCTCTCGTCCAACAACGACAAGTTTCTCGAGATTTCGATGTCAGCTAACCAGCATCTGGAGCACGTGCACGACCAGTTGCCAAGCATCGGCGAAACATTTGACCAGACGTCGTACGTTTAACCGTGCTCGCTTTGGTCTACATTTGATTTAACCTCCTCCTTTGGCTGTCGAATTTGGATTACAGCTGCGCATTGCAGAGCCTTTCAGACAGTATAGCAACGCTCCACCAGCAACATGAGAACGCTGAGCAAAATATGTACGCATTTATGAGGGCAAAATACGAAAGGATTGAAGGTTGGTTGACCTCTAAAATTATATTTAATTTAGGTCAAGTCAATTCGATGCCGCCATGAACGACAACGCAGAAGAAATGGCAGCTCTATCAGAGTCACACACTAACGAGTTGGCTGGACTGTGCCAAGCCCATACGCGTCAGCTCCATCACGCGGAGAATATCTTTAACGACAAGATCACGGAATTGGAAGCAAAATATCAAAAAATGGAGAAGATGTACCTTCGTGATCTAGAGGAGCTTCGCCAAACTTCATCTTTGCAGATTCAAGGTCTTCAAGAAGCCAAGCGAACTGACAAAGAAGAACAAGAGGAAATGATGAAAAGAACCATTGAAAAGCTACAGAACAAAGCCAACGAAGAACTTGAAGACCTGCGATCCCATACAGAAGCAGCGTACAAAGAATTGCAAAAACGTTCACAAGCAGAATACGCAGAGCTTCAGCGACTATCAACTAAGAAGTTATCGGAGGTGCGGGCTACGTTGAGTACAGAAATCACAATACTCAAGCGGAATTCAGTAGCAGAACTCGCGGCATGTACCGGCAAAGCAGAACAAGACTTGGAGGAGCTTCGGGCACAACATCACGAGATGCTACAGAAACTGCAGGCCGAATACTCAATAGAGCGTGCACAGTTGCTCGAAAAAGCATCCGAGGAAGTTGCGCGGCTACACATGCTCTCGATCGATGAATCCACGCAGATGGAAATTAGGCAATATCGGGAAGCAATGGCGTTGCGGAAGGCACTTCAAACTACCCAGGTAGAATATTCCAATCAAGTGCAAGGACTTCATCGGCGCTATACGTCACAAATTGAGGCTTTGAAAGCTACATCAGAGGGTGAAAAGGCAATTATACGGAAAGCGCATGCCGCGGAAACACAAAATATGAGGGCAGCAGCCGCCCACGAGCTCTCTGATAAGATATTATTCTACGAAGACAGGTTATGCGCTGTACGCGAAGCACATGAAGCGGAAGCTCGGCGGGACGTAGAGGAGGCAACTCAGGCGAAGGATCTGCTGGTTGCCAAGTACGAGTCGGATTTAGTATCCCTTCAACATGAACGGATGCGAGAAAAGGATGAACTGATTCTCCGCTATGAGACTAAGCTTGATGCTGCCAAGCGAGCTAGCACAGAAGAGTACGAAAACGTTGTGAAACTCCACGACACACAGATGGCACAGCTTCGAGAGGCAAATTTGTCGAAAGTATTAAGTTTAGAGATGGCTATGCGTGACCTGAACAAACAAATGGAAGAGACTACGCGTGACAAAGACGCCGAGCTAATGAGCAGACAAAAGCGCATTGAGATCCTGGAAGCTAGTGAGCTTGTCTTGCGAGACTATCAACATCAATTTGCAGAGCAGTGTCGAGAGTTGACCGAGCAGAAAAGTATGGCCTTGTGCGAGCTAGATCATGAAATCTGGCGTCTTGATCGGTTGACAGTGGAAAAAGACTTGATGTTATCTGATACCTACCGCGACCTAAAAGCGATTAAAGACGACCATGATATCAAGGCAAACACCATTCTGGAGCTTACCTTTGTGATTAAAAGCCGCGACGATGAAATCGAGAAGTTGCGTAAGGCTCTGTTAGATAATGTTCGAACTATGAATACGAAGACAGAGATCCTCGAATTGACTACTGAAACATTGTCGTCAAAAGCTAAAGAGCTGGAAGCTACGAAAAATGCTTTGCGTCTGGAATCTGGCAGGCTGTCTAAGGTGGAGGAATCCATGCACCAGAAGGACGGGCTTCTAGAAAACACCGAGCTGAAAATGGAAAGCATGCGACTCAGCATGGAGAATATGCGGTTAGAAATGAAGCGAATGCAGATGGACATGAAGCTGCAAATGGAGCACGCTGAGGGTGAGATCGAGCTCAAGAACGGGGAAATTCGTCGACTTCATGGCAACCAGAGTGAATTAAAACAAAAGAATGATTTCTGCCAGCAGACCATAGAAAGACTGGAGGAATCACTGACGCTTACCCAGCGCCAGGGGAGGAGTCCCAGCGCCGCATCGATTTGCTACGACTAGAAGTCACACAAGCAGCAGAGGCGTTGAGCCATGTAAGCGACCAGTTGGCTGCGAAAGAGCGGAAGCTCGTGATTATTACGAGAGAGAAGCAGGCGGCCTCGTCGGAGAAGCAGCGTTTGCAGATTGCCTACAACAACCTGGCTCTTCGCATGCAAACATTAAGAGAGAAGATTGAACTTCGGACGATGCAACTAGAAGAGGTTCGATTGCAGTACCAAGAGATACTAAAGAAGGCACTGGAAGAAAAGACGAGCGCTTGCGGTCCGAAAAGCGCCTCCTTATACTAGAGCTCTCATCATCAAAGGACACGATTCGGCATCTGGAAGGTGTTAAAGTGCAACTAGATGGTACCACGCAGAGGTTGGCTGTCATGGCCAGCGAGAAAAAAACTTGGAGGCTGAAATCCAGGTGATTAGCCAGACACTGGAGAAGCTCGAAAAGTCTGACCGAGTACTTCACACTGCCAAGAAAGACATTGAACTCAAGAATAAGTTTATCGCGGAGAAAGTTCAAGAGATTGAGGATCTCAACGAGCTTCTACGCAGGACTCAACAAGAGGCACACCACTGCTTGAATGCGTGTCGCATGGAAATTGAGGATTCAATGAGCAAGGTCTTTTCTCTTATATGCAGCAACGTCGACAATATTCGTCTCACCGATCACTTAAAGTTGAGTCTCTCCAACCTTCGTGCTGAGAAAGAGCAACTAATGCTCGCTCTCGGGCAGGAAAAGAGGGAAATCATGGTTCGTGCTGAGAATCTCCAAGAGAAATTGGCAGGCATGCGAGCTGGAGGCGCTCGGGCAGCAAACGAAATAAACGATTTGCAACATGCACTTTGTGAAAAGAAGAAGGAGCTTGCATACTTGCAAGAAAATCTAGCAGAACAGACGGCAGAGACAAGAAGAGTGCAAAGTGTTTGCGATGCCCTGAGCAGTTCCCGTGTGAAGCTACTTGCAGATGTAGGCAGTGAACATGAAAAGGAGAATCAAAAGCACCTAGGCACAATTCGATTGATGGAGCAAAATCTTGAAAGCAAAGTAGAAGCATGCCAGAAACTGGAGAAATGCACTGAGGACCAGCGCCAAGAGCGCTGCTATCTACTTGATAACTTAACAACAAAACACGGCAATCACGAAAACCAATTGATCGCTGGCTACCAGAATAAAATTGCTCGGATTGAAGAAAACCACCACAATGAACGCAGCCAGCTCAGAGATAGCCATTCCAGGGAAATTTCGAAGCTGAGAGAGGATTACGAGTGCGATGTTACTCGGATTGAAGAAAACTATCGTAACGAGATTTTGCAGGTGGAGGAAAATCGTCGCTGTGAAGTGGACCAGTTGATTGAAGCTCATCTAAAATTCGTTGTTCAATTAAGCGCAAAGCATTGCGGTGAGTTTGGTCTATTCCATGGAGGGCGAGAGTGGAAATTGAAGCAGATCAACGCTACCTTTACCGCTGAAAATGCCACCAATCGCAGTGTAAAATTTGAGAATCAGCAGCTGCGTACCCACCATGATCTTCCACAGAGTAGAGTTTTTGGTTGGCACCAGGCCCTGCTAACACAGGCTGAAAACGAGCTTGTCCACATAGTTTGTGCACACTTGCTAGAAATGATGACAACTCAAGTGGAGCATAACCATGACATCACCTCCATGAAGGAGTATGCGACAGGAATTGAGGAGTTTTACAACGTCCCGCCGGCGGCAGAGTATGCTCAGGTACTGAAAAACCTACGACAAGAACACGTTTCCGACAAAGCTGCCGCAGATCAGCTAGTTCACGCGCAATCTCCGAGTGGCGAGAACGTGAAAGATGAGTTAGCTGCGACTTCTGTTCAGACTATGGAGCTTACGGAATTTCGCCTCAGAGAGGGACATCAAACAAAGATTAGCAGACTGTTAGAGACAGCTTGCGCAGATGAAGAACACCACGTGGCGACTCTAGCTGCTATTCATGATGAATCGGAAAGCACAACAAATGCCCTAAAATGCTCTGAGGAGATGGTAACTTTGTTAAAAACAAAGATTATCCACTTGCAAGAGCAGTTGCAAAATGCACAGCAGGAAGCCACAGACCGAAAGGCTGACATAGCAGTAAAGAATGCAACAATTGAAAGCATTCGCAAAGGTACGTTGGGTTAAAATAAAGCAGTGCTCCTAGGGTAAAACTCGGCGCTGACTTCATACCTTTGGATCTACTACAGAGCTTAATCTCAAGATCGAGACCAGCGAAAGCACAGGTTCAGTTGATCAGTTTATCGTTCTGCTACGTCAGCAGCTGGAAACATATGTGATGGAGGTTTACCACATCGAGCTAAATGAGCTTGAAGGATTTTCGCTCAAACGAGAGATAGATGTGCTCGAGTGCGTGAAAGGATTTACTGCGATGCGTTATTACCGACATATGCCTCTTACGATGTCAGAGAATACCTTAGACCTGGTGACGTGTGTTGACGACATTTGTGTTCGATTACAAGAGTATGATCGTGTGGTCTCAATGCTCGAAAAGGCTCCGGTATCGTCTGGTAATGATGACCAGAAATTACCCCCATCTAGGCACATCTCGGCAATAGTTGGTGATCTTGACCGCCTGAAGCTTAGCGTGCATCATCTCTTTGTTGGTCCGACCGATGATTCTGGTGGAGCGAAAGACTACGACGCCAGCACATGGGAGCAAATTCTAGGCAACCTTACCGACCTATTTGAGATATTGGCAATCCCGGCGGATGCTAATAATTCCTTAATCCGCAGTCAACAGGTTGTTCATATGCTCAAAGAGAATCAAAACCTCATGCTGGACGCCAGATTAAGCAGTTTGAAGGATGAGGAACATCGATTCCCCAGTATTGGTGATGTTCTTGTGCGCGCGAGAGACGTCACAAAAAGCGACAATCTCGTCAGCCTAGAGGACTTAATGGTACTATTCGATGAATTGGAAGGGTTCTACAAGGAACTTAATACTTTACGATCCCTCAATAACGGTAAAAATGGCAGTGATAGTCCCCTCAGCGATATAACTGTAGCACATGAAAGCAGCCTCGGAATGACCACCAGAGATGAGGCTATGGCATTTATTCAGCGATGCAAGACCGCGCTTCAGCTTTCAACAGATAAGACCTCGCTTGATGACATTGTGAAAGCGATAGAGCAGCTCATGAAGATTTTGCAACATTTCGAGGTGCTGGAGCCGAAGATGGACAGCCCCCGTCGCAATGTTACTTCTGACAGCATTGGTGAAAACAGTAAGAGCTCTACTTTGACTGTCTGGATGCCCACAATTGAAAACAAGGTGACTGCAATACTTGCTTTTGTGGAAGAGCTAAAGCTCATGGCAGACTTCGCTCAAAGCATATTAAATGATGAAAATAAAAGTCTACGAGACCCAGCTAGTAACGAGAGTAGCAGGTCTAGTCTTGCAGAGTTGCAAGTCTTGACGCGGACATCATCGCCCGAATCGCTTGGCGAACTGCAAGATGACATTGATTTCGTCATCGATGGTGTGGTGCATGGTTACGATCGAAGTTGCCACAACGAGGTACCATCGACGAACAGGGAGGACCTATCATCACAACCGTTTCTGGTAGACTCGTTGGTAGATATTTCACTTGTAATGAGCGACCATCAGCGTTTACTATCTCAGACTGCTCAGTGGGTCTTGAAGTCAAGGCAAGGTAAGACAGATGGGCAAAACTTTAGCCGGGGAATGGAAATTAGTCGTTTGGTGAGAGAGCATTGTGCTCTTTTGTCGTTATCACGCCGTCTTTTTAAGATGAAAGACCCCCGACGTGATTTGGCATCACTATTAGAAGGTATCGCGTTTCTTTGGAGAACGACGGGGCAACTTACGCTTTTTCAATCGAGTGCTATTCGAGAAACAAACGAGATAAATCGCCAAGAAACCGACCTAGATGAAAGCGCGAGTACGAGACGTAACACCTCCGAATCATTCCAGTCCCTTCGTGAAAGTGACACTGATCCAACGAATGCATCTGTTCGACCTGTAGTCACCTCTATCGGAGATATGGTACGACATCTCCAAGACTACGATTATCTCCTTCAGCAGATCAAATCTGCAGTTGTTCAGCGGTGTCGAGAAAAAATTCGTCTGTCAATATCGAAGAATTGGTGCAGGAACTGAACGACCTGGTGGCACTTATGGAGCATAGCAAAGCGCTACTGGGATTGCAAGAACTCACTGACGAGCTACCTCAATTTATCGTTGGGGCGCTAGAAGTACTGCGACAGGCAAAACAGCTTCGAGAAACGTCGCTGTGTTTCGCGAATCCCTCAACAAAATGTGATGAGGACCAACACGATGTGACTGAAGAGCGCAGATGTAGTATGTCGGAAACAGGCATTGAAGCCATCTTACGTGAGATGGATGCTGCTGTTGAGGATTTACAGGGATACAACTGCTTACTTGTGTGGCTAAAACAGATTCTACCTGCGCCAGAATCGGTGAACAGCGTTGCTGATTTGAAGGAGTGTTTGCAAGCTGAATTGATGAAAGTCGAACACTTAACGAGAGAGAATGCAACAGTATTACAAGACAAAGCGCAATTGGTGAAGGATACTGAACGGATTAAAAGAAATCAAGGGGTCCAAGAGGAGGACGAATTCGTGCCTCGTGCGAAACTAACTGAGATGGACAAGGCTTATGCTGAAGAGCGAGTGTTCCTCAGTTCAAAAGAAGCACTGTCGGAGATTTTGGATGTCGGAGGCTCTGAAATTGGAGCATTCTCGCGGATAGCAGTCTACCAGCAACTTTTTGATGAAATTATGCGTCTGCGTGATGAAAAGCATGCAGCAGAGAGCTACGCCATCCAAGAGTACGAACTATTGCGGGCGCACGATCTGCTCCCAACGTCGACCAGCGCTTGCAACACTACGCTTCCTTCGCTTTCGACATTGTCCTCTATTCGGCTGCAACTATTCCAACAACTCGCCGATTCCTTGGTACACCAACGCCAGCAAGACAGCAAACTTTCGCAAGAGCTTGTACGAGAAAGCAGATATTTACAGGAGAACAACGTAGTGTTTGACGCCAATGACCCCACACGTCTCGGCTCGCGGTTTACAAAACGCTTTTGGCTGGCCAAAACACTTTAATCGAGGAGAAAATGGAGCGTGAGGTGGCGCTGGAGAGTGAAAAAGCGTTCCTTGTTTCTTATGGAGTTCCTCGATGTGAAAGCAATATGGAAATTTTCAAGCATTATGTGCTGCTGCGACAGCAGCTTGTTGCACTGACCACGGAACTGCAGGAAGAACTACGTTTCTTAGCAGAAAATCAACTGTGCACTAGCGAAGATCTGTCCAGCGATGTGGCAAGCCTCATGACTCCGTTTTCGTCATCACTTCGTTTTCAAGTGTATCAAAAGCTTCTTCAGGCCGAAATCCGAGGAAGCGAAACAAACCGGTTCCTACAAGAGAGCATGGAGCTGCAGTTGAGTAAGCAAACTGAGGCCGCTGACTCTGACGTTGCCTCGTTAACTCGGCGAATAGAACGACTGGAAACAGAATTAATGGGGTCGAACGAATTCATATATGTTTCTCAACGCGAATATGAGCATATGCTGCTGAAAGAAGAAGAGAATCGACAAGAGTTAGCACGAGCATTCGAAGTTACGCAAGAACAGGCTGAGAAAGATCACACTCGTGAGCTGGAGAAGACCATTGAAGTTCGTGATAATGCTGCAATGCTAGCCGCTGCTACTTACGCGGAAGCACTGGAACGTGCAGCGAAAGAGCACGAGGAGAAGCTGGCTTCTCAACTCCAAAAGCAGGCTGGACAGCTGGAATTTGCAGCATTTGTCCATGATGACTATGAATCCCACAAACGAGTAAACGATACACCAAATACCAGCACACATCTTTCAGCCGCACAGGTTCGTGCACAACTGCTGGAGAGGTTTGCGAAACGAGACACGGCAGCGATTAGTATGATTTACAAGGCGATTCGATTAACGACAGACATATTGAGCACAGCTCCTACCGCATCTGTCGGGTCAACAGGCGGGCAATTTGTAACCGCGGACATCACACAAGCGGTGCTTTCCTGCGTGAAAGAGCTCAAAGCGTTAAAGGAGTACCTTGTGCAATCGTTAGAATATGCGACACAAGGCGGCGACCAGGAAGCGTCTCTCACCTTCGCACAAGCACCTTTTGCCAAGTGGACGGCTGATGCAGTCGCTCGAGCAACAGCTGACAAAGAATCTGCCATTGATCTCGCGCTTTGTTCCCACCGTGAATTCATGACTTTTGCCCAAACGCAGTTGCAAACTCGGCAGGATGAAGTGGAGATAGCTCTCATTCGGTTGTACGGGAAACTTAAGGCTGCGGCTACCCACGGGGCCTTTACAGCAGATCAAGAGAAGCTGTTGGCATTAGAATTGGAAGCCATGCGCGAAAAAGAAGCCAAAGAAAACGTGGTCTGCAAGTTTCGGCTGAATGAAGAGTATTACCGACGGCTGCTCGATGATCGCAAAGAGATGGAGATAGCGCAAGCAGCCGTAGTTGTGGAGCTTCGTCAGGAGAATAAAACTCTGCGGCGAAACCTTAAAAACTTGGAACAACAACTACAGCAAGTAACTGTGGTCCCTTCATTTCGGCCGTCATCATGCGCTGTGCTTGCTTCTACTCCACGTGTGTCGGTCATATCCCCGCGAATTTTGAAATGTGCAGCTGTATCCACTGCCCAGATACCCATGCGACCGGAGCGACCCCGTGGCGGTGGAAGTGTTCACAAAGATCGCTTCGTCAGTGATTTGGAAAGAGATACGGGGCAGCGTCGCACAGACACTACAACACGTCGTCTTAACGACTGGAAATCTCGCGAGGACGTTTTCGCTGAAACTCCTGGCACCCAGCTCGAGCAGGATTTTCGTGCTTTGCAAGCAATTAAATCTGGCAACCACGGAATGCAAATTGAACCTGCCGCCCCACCAATGATGGCTGCGCCCGCTACGGCGCCAGGGTCCTCACTTCAAAACCAAGAGCTGTGGTACCGAGGCGTACGATCAGTCCATTTTGTGTCCTTCTTCATTTCCGTCTTTCATGTCCCTAGACAGCAACTATTTCGGGTGGAGGTCTTCAACAGTGATACCGAACAACAGCAGCAAACAGTGTATGTCACGTGGGCCGAGATGCTGGCATTTCTCCACGAAAGTAGCAAGGCAGCTCGCCGAGGTATTGCTCTACCTGTAGATCCCGATGTTGCTGCGAATGTTCCTCAGCACGTGCGCGTTGAGACCATGGACATCCTGTTCGAGCGTGCCAGGGTCTATGGAGAGGGCACTGGAAACGTACTTCTTGGATTTGAGTAAGGGTACATATACTGTGCAGCACCATAAGGGTAGAGGTCACCAAGTCGAGCGTCTGCACTATCGCATCGTGAGCAGTGTATCAGGCGGCGATTCATCCTGCACCCGAGGAGAACTTCGGCGTTTTCGCCACCACTGTGTTAAGGACACGCTGTGCCATTGAAACATCGACGGATCATTCGTAGCAACCATAGTGTTCTTGCCTCCTCCGTCACCAGAACTCTTTCGTTTCCGTCCTCTCGTCTCATTGTGTTCACCACTATCACCGCCAGTATCGTCCTCCTCATCACTTAACCGCACCTCACCGTCAGTAGTCTCATCGAAAGCATCCAAAGGGTCGGAAAGTAGCAGACTACAGTTCTCTGCCTGCTCTTCCACCGCCAGAAGCGCCGAGTAGGACGTGAAGACATCATCGTCCAGGTATTTGCGCGGGTTACTCTCGATTAGCTTAAGCAATCTCACGAAGTGTGGATGGACTTCAGCTATCGGGACGTGAAGATTGAAAGAAAGCTGCGCGAAAACTCGAAACTCTGCGGTAAGCACATCTCGTGATGGGAGGGCGTGAACTCGGTCGATATCCTCCAGAAGCTGGTGGATAACGCGCTTGCGCATGTCTGAAGTACAGGGCTCATTGAACTTCGCGGACAGCAGAAAGCACACTGCCATGTACAGCTTGCGGTTAACCTTGGTGACATAGTGCTGTAGTACGAGCTTTTCGAAGAGTACGCAGGCAAGGGCCACGGTGGCCACTTCTAAGTTCAGCCTCTGGCTGCACATGAGCGTTTCACGCTTGAGATGCCTGAGCTTACTCAGTGACAGAGACGGATCTTGCAGCCACCATGCATGCTTCTCTTGGAACTTCTTGTTCAACTCGTCCTTGAGCTCGTGTGGCTTGACGAATAGCAGGATGCTGGACACGATCGGTCCGAGACTTTTGTCGCCTCGAACTACGTGGCGATGGCGTCCTTGGCGGAACTCAGGGTCGTCGAGGAAGTTGGCAGAGTAAGGGACACGCTCGGGATGCGCATCTTCTCGATCTCGGTCCGAGTCGCAGTTTGACCACGTCGCGTGGAGCAGTCGGAAGTAAGAGGTCCCCCTCCAGTCGTAATGGGTCGGCGACGGTCGTTCCACTGCCAGTCCGCTGATGGACGCAAATCTTCGTCGCCTGGTCGTCGTCTCATTCCCATTGTACTGCTCGCATCACGATCGCTTTTAGTATTGTGTTTGCAAAAGGTGTTCTAAACTCACATTTATGATTGTCGAAGTGGCTAGTGGATATCCACAGCCTCTGGAGAAGAACAATCTTGCGTCTAATAGTCCCTGCTGCGCTGTGACTCCCTCCCACCGCCTCACAACAGCAGACGCTGCTGGGAATTTCGTCGTGACTCTGTAGCGGAACAACGGGGGCACGTGGACGACAGTGGCGGCCATCCCAGGAGTCTGCGACCTGCCAGGGGTTCTACATCCGACGGCGGATTGACTGATGAGGGGAGGCGCCAGCACTATTTGAGGGCTGCCCTTCCTCCTCTTGGACCGAATCGGATGGAACACTCCCTTCCCCCTTTAGAGCCTCCGACGTCATAGGAATATTCTGGAGGAAATCCAGAGCTGCAATGTCTCGCGTGACCTTCCGAGAGTGGCGCACGCGCTCGCTGTGGCTAATGTTGGAAGGTGACGCCACCACGAGAGGAGGGCGGGACGGCCGACCATCGTCGGAAGGAGCCGAAGCTTGCAGCATTTGGCTCATTCGAATAAAAAAGTAAAAAATCCTACTATTTGTCATACAAATAGCAAAAGAAAAATAAATAAACAGCAGGTCCCTCCACCACTAACCAAACATGGATGCGCTTCTGTCTAGCGAGCTCTCGGCAGACACGCTAGCGGCGCTGCAAGCGCATCTGCAGTCCCAGCAAGCAGCGCAGGACGCGGACGTGTCCGAAGACTTCCGTCTCTCGCAGTTGTGCGTGGATTGGGCTGTCTGCTCTACCTTATTCTATCTGTTCTACCTCATTCAACTACTGACACGTTCTGTCTGTAGCTGGTATGACGACAAGACTGGGCGTGCATTAGCTCAGGAGGCAATCGACCATAGCAAAGACAAGCGCGTCGCCTTCGTCAGCACACCAGCAGCCTACCGGGACTTCCTCAAGATCCAGGAGGAAAGTGACACGCCCATCGATGGGGACAACGTTTTCCTGTTTGAGTTCGACCGTCGCTTCGACGAAAAATACGGAGACCACTTTGTGTTCTACGACTACAACACGCCAACCGAACTGCCGGAGAAATTTCACCACTTCTTTGACTACGTGCTGATGGACCCGCCCTACCTGGTATTCGTCTATTCTTCTGCTTGTGAATCCACTTGTTTGTTGTGATAGTAATCTCCGACCGACCTCTTTGATCGTGTTGTAGAACGCGAACTGTATGGGCAAGTTTGCCGCGACGATGCGCTGGTTGTCGAAGGACGTGGAGGCGGTGCCCGGTCAGAATGACAGGATCCTCAACCCGTGCACGTTCATCACCGGTACAAGTGCTCTCCTTTTCGTATGTACGGTGTCGTGACAGGAAATACTGACGATGCTGTTTTTATTTGTTTAAATAGCGCGCATGCTCCGCAAGAATATTTATGCCGATCTGGGCTTCAAACCGTCAGGCTTCTACCCGACATTCGAGTCGAAACTCTCGAACCAGTTCCTCACGTACACTAACTACAGTTCTGAGCGCTTTGGCGAAAACAAGGAAGAGTTTGGTGACTCGGACGACGAAGAGTAAACGGCATCGCCCGCTAATAGAGAAAACAATGGGATCCCATAACACACGGACCACGTGGAAGCATGTGTAAATGAAATTAGATTGGCGGGGCATAACTACTGTAAAGCTTGAGGTCGACGATGTGTATGACTCGTAGACTACAATTGCGGACAAGGTTGTGGGCTGATCGAGTCAACCGTCATCAGCAGTGCATGAAAGCCATCGACTGCTTGGAGATGTGCCGTTTCTTCTCCTTGGGCTTTGTCTGTGGTTCGTGTGGTACTCCTTGCTTCTGCTTGTTGAAGCCGCTCGTCGAGTCGCCTAGCTTGATTAGCTGAATGGATGGGACTTGCGAAGACTGCTGCTTGTTGAACTCCATCGTTCGTGTGTGCTGACTGTAAGGCGCAAAAGAATAATGATCCAAGGTGAAACTTGTGGCCCAGCTAGGCAGGGATTGCGTTGCATACTCCTAGCACGATGACTCGCGAGTGTAGGTCGCGCAATCCACACGGATTGGTACAGTTTTTCACAGCGATGAGATGAGGTCGCCACCAAGGTGAGATGGGTTCATCTCATCATTTTCAGCCCGTGGAGCTCGGCGCAAAGCCTGGACGTTAAAATAATCTCTGTGTCGGAATTTATTCGCCAAGCAAACGAAGGTATTTCAACTTGAACAACGAACAGTTCTATTCCGCTTAGTTGTCATCGTCGGGTTCCTGGCAAGGACCAAACCGTTCGGACTCGTAATTTGTATATGTGAGTAGGTGATTCGACAACTTGGACGCAAAAGTTGGTTTGAATCCGGTGGGGTGAAACCCAGATCAGCCTTCATCTCTTTCCGCAGTAATTGAGCTGTAGAATAACAAAGTAGCTGTTAATACAATATAATACAGCGACAAAGTCGACTAGCAGTAAATTCTTACAGTTGATGAAGGTGGATGGGTTCACCACGCGGTCCTTCTTGCCAGGCAACTTTTCCACGTCCTTGGCGAGCCACCGCATCGTGTCGGAGAACTTGGCCAAGCAGTCCGGACTCTGTTTTGCAATATAATTCACAAATACATATGTGAGCAATGTCTTCAGCCAGTCAATTAGTTGAGCCGGTCAGTTATGGAGCGAACCAAATGCGGCGGCTCCATCAGCACGTAGTCGAAGTAATGATGAAACTTGTCGGGTAAGTCCGTTGGCGAATTGTAGTCGAAGAAAGCGAACCGGTCGCCGTACTTCTCCCCGAACCGACGGTCATACTCGAAGATGTAGACGTTTGCGCCCATGCTGGCGCGTTTGTCGGAGTCCTGCTCCTCCTTCTGAATCTTGAGGAAATCTCGGTATGCAGCGGGAGTGCTCACGAACGCGATCTTGAGCTCACTGCTGCTGTGATCGATTGCCTCTTGAGCCAACGCACGTCCAGTCGTTTCGTCATACCAACTACAGCAGCAGCACCCCGTCAAGTTAGATCCGATGGTGGCACACGTGTGTGGGCTGAGAAGCAAACCATACAATTGCGATAGACGAAAGTCTTCCGATACCGTCTCATCCTCATCCTCTCCCTCCTCTTCGTGGCGCGATAGCAAATGCGCCTGCAGCGCCGCCAACGTCTCCGCAGACAGCTCACTCGCCAACAGCTCGTCCATTGCGACACAGGCGAATCTGTGCCAGTCGTCTGAGTGACTGGAATTTGTAGTGCTGGATTAATACTAGGATTTGTATCTGTCGACTAAAAACCATCTACATAGATATACATGTAGCTCCTTGCCCACGGTAATTGAGAATCTATCGACTACACGTCAAGCGTGTCAAATGCGACCATGCATGGCCAGACTCACGTACAGTACCAGAACAATTCTCAATAGCTAGTGATGTATTTACTGGTACACGATAGCTGCGCTATGAAGCTACTTATTCGCCTTCATCAATTGCGTCCAGAGGCGTCCACGACGCACGTCGGAGCTGCTGCATATCTCTTGAGAATGGGACGCGTTTGCCGGCCACCGTCACGCTGGTGCACCCGACGTACTCGGTTGGGATCTGGACGAGTCCTGGTTTAGTGGTGCTGTTGGTCCTTCGCTTTTGGCAGACGCACTTGGGCCCTTTGCCCAGTAACTTGCGCCACAGGCTCCGGTGCAGCTTCGGCTTGTCGGCGGTGCTGCCGTTCGCAGCCTGTTTGGCCTCGCTGGTGCCGCGTGGCTGCTGCTTCTTGCGTCGTTGCATAAAGTGCTTGGCCCCGCAAGTGCATGGAGTCGCTGCCTCCGCTTCGTGCACCTCCAGTCGAGCCTGGATGAGAGCGATCGGTGTTGGCGGAAGCATCGGCTGAAAGCTTAAGTGTGCTGCTAAGTGGTGTGCTGTTACTTGTGAATTCTCGAATGGCAGTTCTGGCTGCACCGACGACACGCCAATCCGACTGCAACAAGCACCACCGCCTTCGGACACACTCATCACGAGCCGAGCATTGACTCGTCTCGTTTCTGCCAGGAATGAATGCGGTATGTGGATATTTCCCTGGCTTATCGAGTTATGACCCCGTTCTCTGCCCCGTTCTCTGCCCCGTTCCGCTGTCGCACTCTTCCGCTCCATGTCGTGATTGGCCCAAGGCTCGAGGCGTTCATGCTGTGCAGGTGAGTCGCTTGAATCTTGACTCAAGACTCTTGACGCGCTTACCACACGCAGATCCCAGCATCCTCGATTAAGAATATAAATTTTAAATAGCGAGACTGCCACCATTGCGTGCTTCTGTCGCGTGTGACAAGGCGAGTTTGCCTTGATGCGTCACTCATTGAGTGGGCCACCACGGTCAATTCGCCTTCTCAGCCGCAACCGCGACGTGTCCCCTGTTTCGGCGTCGCTTCGATACCTGGCGACATCACTGGAAAGGATACTTAGAGGTACCCGAGTTTTGCATCCTGCGTTGAGCTGCGCTGTGTATCGTACAGTTTAGCAAGCGCTACTGTCACTTCTCTTTCGTTGGCCAGTCTCGCGTTCTTGCGGTTGTGCTGCTCGTCGTGCTGCTCGCCAAACAACGCCTTCGCCGATGTAACTCCTTTGTTATACCCCTCCACGTCCATAACGTAGTCTGCATTCGTGGCGAAGGCAGCAAAGGTGATGTTGGTGCTGCGTACCTCACCCCAATGATGATCAACTTGAAGTGCATACGCTTCGATCTCAAGTGCTTAGCTTCGATTCCGGCATTCGTAGGTCGGTGATCACCTTCAGTACCTCCCGGCGTGACCTACACCACGTGCGGTCCACGAGCACATACACCTCGACGCCGGCTCGCTTCCGCTCGATCAATGCGTCACTGAAGACTTGCAAGGTGAACGCGTACTCGGCGATGCAGATTGTCTCTACGGGGTTGGCGGCTCGGATGTGGTTCAGCATGCGGGTTTCCTGGTCAGAGTCAGCCTTGCGAACATCGTTTGGGGGATCTTCTCTAGTATCTCCATGGCTTTCGGCTTGAGCACTCCGTACGTTATTGACTTCATGTCCACAGCTGCCAATGTGTACGCGGTGCTCGCCAGCTGCTCGGGTGTCAACAACATGCGTTTTCCCGCCAGCGCCTCGGACGTGTTCTTCGGCCGTTGTGGGAGCCCTGGTGGGAGCGGAGAGCCGTCATAACATTCGTCCCACACGCGTCGCAGCAAAGTGATGCCTCGATGGGAAATGCTCGCCACGAGCGGGAAGTCGGGCGCGTACCGATCCCACTTATTGTTGTGGCGCTGGTGCGTGCACTGCAGCTCGAGTAAACCTCAGCCTCTTCCGGATGCAGTGTTGTTCCTCGTGTCGTCGCCATCGCCATCGCCAAATGCCAAATCCCTGGCCACCATGGGCTTTCGAGGTGTCCTTCTCCACCACAGGCTTGGAGATCACTAACGTTCGCCACTGTTCGCTGTGTAGTCGCACAGTTCAACCCATGCGTTCTCTCTATCCATGGAAGGGCACCATGGAAGGCAAGCAGAGTAAGCATGGTGGCGAAGATATTGCCAGCGCGCTTGTAATGGGCCACTAATCGAGCTCCTACTTTAATTCACTTTTTATTTAATTATTTTAATAATTATTTTAAAAATTAATTCACTTAAAAAAGGGTTCAGTGTACTGTATATTCTTCAAGAGAAGACTCCAGTTTCAGACAATCCTTGGGGAAAACAAGTTAAAAAAGAAGACAAGACCATGGCGACGCAGCAGGAAGTGGCGCTCAAGATCGCGTTCAACGGAGACATCCACCGCAACCGCGTGGACCTGCATGGCTTCGGACTGGCGGAGCTCACGCAGCTGATGGCGCAGACTTTCCGCCTCTCGGTAGGCGACTTTATCGTGCAGTACCGCGACCCCGAGGGAGATTGCGTCAACGTGACGACGGACAGCGAGTTCTCGGAGGCTGTGCGTGTGTGTTTGAGTTCTGCGGACGCTGTGCAGACGCTCAAGTTCTCGGCTGTGACGCGTCGCCAGGCAGAATTCCAGGAACAAGTGGCCGACCCCATCGTGTATTCGATCGAGAAGCTCATGCAGACGCTGGCCGTGACACTGGAGCAGGCCAAGAAGGACAGTCAATTTGCCAGCAGCGCTGCCCCACAGGCGGCTGTGGCTCTGGACCAGGCAGCCAGAGACGCTGCTGAGTCGCCCAAGGCGGCGGCTGGTGGATTCTCGAGCTTCGCGCAGGGTCTTGTGGGGAGATCAAGCGCTTCATTCCAGAGAAAAAGCTGGCGAGAATGTTGCTCCGGCTGCCGTGCCTGAGCGTAAGCCAGACGCTGCGACGCCTGTGGTTGGGCCTCCGGCTGCCCCTGTGGCAGCGGCAGCACCTGCTCAGGAGGCTGAGAAGGTGGAAGAACAGCAGATGTCGGCCGCTGCGTCGTCCGTTGCCTTCTCGGAGGCGGAGGTGAAGTGGTCGGAGCAACTGTCCATTGTGAGCGGTATCTTCCCGAAGGCTGACGTTGCTCGCGTTATTGAAATTTTGGAGAAGAGCGATGGCAACCTTAACGTAGTGCTGAACGTGCTGACAGAAGAGAACTAAAGCTTGAGCAGGCAGAGGCGAAAGGAAGGCATGCGCTATGGCAATCGGTGGGTGGCATTCAGTAGTGAACATCCTGCCAACATCGAACGACACAATATTTTCTCCTTTCCTTAGTCGCAGCTAAAACGAATGCATGCTATGTTGAAGTTTGCCTGGCAAATGCTTCACAAAATCTCTTCGCTCAAACCTCCTTGTCGGCAGGCAAGCGAGAGTGCTCCTCTTTTTTCCTGCTCAGCTGGCGCAGCAGTCATCGATCCGCCGCTACAGACGGAGAAGATAGATAAGCTTAGCTGGTTGAGTCGCATCGAAGCAGCTCCGTTGGAAACTGCAGTCTTTGGTATTGTCGATGATGATGCAGATCTGTTGAGCGTCGCATATAACGAGCTATAGCGCTCACCGAGGTTTTAAATCGTCAGTCTTTGACCGCCACCGATGCAGTGCAATGATTACGTGTTCGCGTAGCCAATTACACGCCCGCCACCAGCGGATACTAATGACACCGACCGTCAAACCACCTCCCTCTGCTTCAGAACGATGGAGCGAAATGGGTACAAAAATAGCTACATAAATGGGTCCACCAATTCTCTCGTTTTTCTAGAAGCGATCCGTCGCTCCACTTTCAATTTGAGCCCCAATGGGAAAAACGCCCGACCACCGAGTCTTTGCATCCAACGCAACGCTGCGCTACCGCCGTAAAGTCCCAGTGCCGTCACTCGACAATCAGCAGGAGTCCCGTACGGAAGCCAAGCAGCAGCTGAAGCCTCCTCATGACAAGCGCGAGCGCCGCCGGAGCAGCCGAAGCAGCACGTCTCCACCAGGAAGACGATTCCGCCCCAAACCTCAAGCCAATCAGCCCCCGAGGCTATTGAAGCAGCTGCTGTGGAAGGCCAAGAGTGTGCAGCCCGCAGACTCCAATCAAGAGAAAGCGGCAAGCAGCAATCAGGAGGAGGAGGAGGAGAACGACGAAGACGAAGAGGCGGCGTTCGCGACGGAGCAGCGTCAAGCGCGTAAACTTTTGGCTAGTGAGGCGCTGGCTGCCACAAAGAACAAGACGACGGTCGCTACGCCTCCGTCTGAAGCGTTTGTGGCGGAGACTTCGAGTCAGGAGACGCAGTCTGGGTCGGAGGATGAGGCTGTCTACTTGCCGTATAACGATGTTTTGGGGTCTGTTCAGCCGCAGGTTGAAAGCTCTTGGACTGATTACAAAAAGCAGGGGACGAGACAGATTCTGCGGAGGAAACGGATGGAGAAGAAGAAGACAGTCCAGTGATGCCGTCGGAAACTGTTGAGCGTGCAGAGGTGCAGGTGCAAGGGGGCAGAAGCAGGGGATGGAGCTAGAACTAGAGAAGGCAGCGGACCACCGGCAGCAAAAGCTGAAGCCGAAGCAAAAGTACAAGTTGAAACAGAAGCAGAAGCGCATGGCAGGCAAGGAGCAGCGGCGTCTCCAAAAACTGCAGACAAATGTTGAGCAAGAACGATCTTATCCAATCGGCGAAGAGACTTTAGCACCTCTGAATAAGGAGTCCACGGCGGTAGAAGTTTTCATCCACCTGCAAAGCTAGGGGTCGAAATGGACGCAGGAGTACGCCGCGCAGTTCTGTCACAGTTAAAGGAGGTGATGCCGTTTATTGTAGTAGGCGACGTGGCGTGCCCCGTCGTAACTGATTCCGATGAATCGCAGCCTCTCGCGATAGCAGATTTCCTACCAAGCCGCAGTGGAGTGCATACAGCACACAAAGACGTAGCCATAGTAGACTTCCGTCAGCATGTGATTGCTATGCTCGATCGTTCCAAGCACGCGCAGGTGCAGTATCGTGACAGCTTCGTGGAGGAACACTCAGGATTTGATGCTGCCGCAAGCTACGACTTTTCAAGCGCCGTAAGTACTATGCTTTGAGCTCGATTGTTAAAATGCTTCTTGATTATTTTTTTCCTTTTCATTTCTGCAGGCTTTAACGAGGTCCAGAGTCGCTCCGGCATTGTATACTACCACCAGACCAACCTTTAGCCAACGGCATCGCAAACAATAAAAAAATAATGCAGTTTGTATTGCAAACCCCGTATAATAATCCATTTCAAAAAAACCGCTGGCACTCAAAAACGCACTAGATCGAGCCAGTCATGGGCCGAGGAGTACTAACGGAATCGTACCCTGAGTGATCATACGAGTATGCATTGGTGTGATTTGGTGGTGGGGGCTCGCGAGGAGTGAGCATCTCGAGAGGATCTCTGCGTTTGGGGCGCAAAAGAAGACACCGCCCAGTAAGGCCACCACCGCTCCAAGTGCCACCAGTACAAACGTCATCGTGTTGGTACCCAGGGCACTGCTGTTACCACTGTTCACATCACTAGCCGAAGAAGACAGGCTCCCATTGTCAGATAACGGACTGGCGCTGGCACCGCTGTCGCCGGTGATGGGAGCTAAGTGCAAAACGCCAGTGGTCGACTTTGGAGTGACGGTCTCCGTCGCCTTCGATGACGATGAGGATCGCAACAAAGACAATGACGATGAACTTGCATTGGAGGCCGCAGATTCTGCTGAACGTGACGCCGTAGCGCTGCTACCCGAATCTTCAAGACTTGCATTCTCCCGTGAGTTGCCGATCGACTTCAGGTCGCTTGACGAAACTGTCTCCGACCCGGAACCTGATATCAATACGGCAGACTCCGACGATGAAGACGACGAGAAGGAGCTGCTGATGCTACCTGTTTCCCCAGAACCGGAGCCGAAGTTCGAGTTCGAGCTTTCTATTGGTATATCAACAGAGCTCAAGCTTGAGGTAGTACTCGAGCCTTTTGATGATGCATTGAAGCTAGAGGACCCTGATGCAGCAGAGACGTTCCCAGAAAAGCTCCCTGATGACGATATGCCCACTGGCCCGGTTGTATTGTAACTGGAAGACGACGAAGACGATAAGCTCATTGACTCGCTGATCTCAGGCTCTAAGCCAGCAGCATTGCCCACCGATGATGCTCCAGACGAAGATCCGGCTGCTATACCGTTGTTAGAACCCAAAGACGATCCAATCGAAGATGCATCACCATAGGCAGCACTCTGTCCAGATAAAGAGGCTGTCAACGACGTTGAGTGTGAGCTATTGAGTACTGTTACTGGGGGTGGGCTTGTCGGTGTTGGCGTCGGTGTCGGTGTCGGTCTCAACAAAGCGCTATTACCTGACCCTGAACTCGATAGGAATGGAGGTATTGCTGTTACAGGAATTGGGCTCGTTGCAGAAGGTGTCGGTGTGGACGGTGGTGCGGGAGAAGAGATACCCGGACTTGAGCTCACCACAGACGGAGGTTCTGCCGGGACAGGTGGTGGGCTGGTTGGCGATACTGTCGTAGTAGCTACTGGTACGTCTGGCGAGCCGGTACTTACTGCTGGCGCTGGACTGGTCGTTGTAGCTCCCGGCGTCTCTGTTGTCGTTGGACTAACCGTAGTGGCTAATGGTGTCTCTGTTACCACTGTCTCTGTAGGGGCTGTCGGCGTTGCTGATGATGAGTCCGTGTCTTCTGTAGGAGCTGTCGCTATTGGGGCGTCTGTCGTTGCGACTGGCGAGCCGGTACTTACTGCTGGCGCTGGACTGGTCGTTGTAGCTCCCGGCGTCTCTGTTGTCGTTGGACTAACCGTAGTGGCTAATGGTGTCTCTGTTACCACTGTCTCTGTAGGGGCTGTCGGCGTTGCTGATGATGAGTCCGTGTCTTCTGTAGGAGCTGTCGCTATTGGGGCGTCTGTCGTTGCGACTGGCGAGCCGGTACTTACTGCTGGCGCTGGACTGGTCGTTGTAGCTCCCGGCGTCTCTGTTGTCGTTGGACTGACCGTAGTGGCTAATGGTGTCTCTGTTATGACGGGAGCTGCCGTTGAGATTATTGGCATGTAAATAGTTGCTTCAGGAGCTGTCGCTGTTGTTGTTGGAGCTGCGATTGGCGTATCTGTGACTACTGCTGGAGCTTCGGCAGTGATGACTGGCGCTACAGCCGCACTAACTGGCGTCTCGGCGACTGTCCCTGAAGCTGACGAACTCACACTTATGGTGGCGCTGGTATTTAGTAAGCCCTCTAGCGCCCTGCTCCTTGTCCTCTGCCGAGCGATCACTCGTCTTGGCCGATCAGCCGGTGACAGACACGCAGTTTGCCCTCCGTCCACAAGTACGCAGCCCAATAAACCGCTTTTAGTGTCCACCACTGCACAACAAGAGTCCGATTTTAGGGTCGTAGTCCCCGAGACGTCTCGCTGGCCTTGACGGGGGCATGCTCGAGGTTGTTGATCATCTGTACGAGACCCTACGCATGGCACCATAGGGACGCAAAACACGCCAGAAACGCCCACAACACGCACAGGCTGCTGAAGATCCAGCTCACAGTCAGAAGGAGAGACGACAGTAAGGCCATGGACGCTGCAAGAGGCCACAAGCCCCGCGATGAGAGCTGCAGCAGTCCTCATTTATCTCCGGCCGTCGGACGACGACGTGTCGTATCTATCTGGCTGCAGAAGTCTCTGGTCTAAATGTCGTGTAGAAACTCACGTTAGTGTGATGGCTCAGCCTAGAACGAGTGCCCACTTTAGCACCCACTTCATCCAACAGAGACGTACAGATGCAGCAGAAACCGCTTTACTTTTCAGTCGTCCAAAGCGACTCAAAAGGTTCGTCGGCCGTCGGGGGTTGTGTACCCCGTCGAGGGGTGACCTAAGGCGTCTACAGCCGTAGCAGGACCGGTATAGGGCGCCCCGATCTGACCACACGGTGGTGCGACTCACCTGTAGGTTTGAGAAGCGAAGTCGGAAGCCACAGACGGCTTGGGTACTCGGCCTCAAGACTGACAGTGAAATTCTCCAGTATCCCACTACTACAGGAGCAATTGGGTTCGCTAAAAACTATACATAGGCAGGACATTCTCAATTTTTTCAGACGGATATCAGCTCCAATGGGCATTTATTCTAATACTCTCGACCAGGGCGCGGCAGCCCCATGATTTCATGAAGCTCCTCCACCAGTCTTCCATACGTGGCCTGATGCCGCGCAATCACAGGATCAGCTTGTGGCTGAGCACGTCGGGACGTGCGTCGAGAGTGGATACTGTTGAGCTGGAACGTGGCAGCGGCCAGTGAACGATGCAGTCCTTCCACTTGCTCCTGCAGCGCGATCAGCTCCGCTTGACTCTCGCGTTGTTCTCCACCACCAATGCCCTCGTGCTCAGGTTCTTGCGGCTCGTTGCGTTCCAGCTGCTGGGCATCTTCTTCTTCTTCGTCGTCAAGCATCGTGGCGTTCGAGAAGGTCGAGACGAACGACATATCGGACGCTCTTGCTCTCGCACCCAAGTGAGACTTTTCACCGGCGTCTTGACGCACATGACTGCTGGTACGGGTACGCCACCGGCGACGCAGTGTCTCCGGGCAAAGTAGTGTGAAGTGTTCGCTGTTGTTAATGAATTCGACATCCACGGCGCCGTCGCCATCGCTCTGCCTTGCTCGATCATCTTCCATCGGTGCGTCACCGTCAGGAGTGCATAGAATTCCACAAGGTGTGTCACACACGGCGACGTCCTCGTCATCTACGGAGCTTGAAGCATTGGTGGCACTATCAGAACTTGCTAAATGCTGGAATGACTTGGTCAGCGTTGAGAGGTCGGCCTTCATCCCGCGAATTCGGTCCAGCAGCGACACATCGGCGCTGCTGTTTACTGAAATGGAATCGAGAGCTGGTCCTCCACTACCCCTCCTCTGGTCACGTGCTTCTTGGTCATGCTCGATCGCCCCTTGATTGGAAGTGGGTAAAACAACTAAGGTGTCGAACGTATCGAACTCACTCAAAGAATAGCTGCTCGAACTCCTTGACGACAAATCATCACACTGAGCGTGCTCGTAGCCATATAACCCGAGGACGCCTGCGCAACTTTCTGCGCGAGCCAATCGCGCAGACATTTGTGAATCACTTGAGATAGAAAAACTACTGCTTCCAGATGACAGCGAGTGTGGTCGATGACGATTTTCGTGACCCGCTTTATTGTTTATTGGTGTGGCACTTTCGCTCGTGGAATTGGTCGAGGACTGGGACAACGGTAACGATCCTGCGCGCCTCAAGTGATATTCAACATTGTTGATATATCCACCAGTCTGTTGCGAAACGACACGTGCCTTGACAACGCAAGCTGTACAGATGCGCACTTGAATACACGTGGTAGCGGTGGTAGCGGTATTTACATCAACCTCACGCGTAGGCGCACAGGATGCACACACTACTTCACCGCAATGGCGACAGTGATGCTTTCGACGACGAAGCGTGAAGAGCTTCACGCACACAGCGCACGCCTTTCGCACGTCATCAGCCACCCAGTCGGCTCGTGGCATGTGCTCAAGCGAGTTCAGTCGCTGACGCTCGAGAAACAAGTCTAGTCTTCCCACTGCAGAGACTCGTCGCCGCATCCGTCGAGCTAGCGCCAATGCTGCAGTTTTTCCAGACCCAGAGATATCACCGAGGGTGGCCCCTTCGTCCACACGCATCTGCAAAATGGAGGTGATTTGTACGACATCAGAGCGATCCGTTGGCAAGATGAGGATGCCAGTACGGTGAAAATGGCCACGTGATAGCCCAATCCCAGCCAGAGAGGGCACCTCACGCTCACGTACAATCGACTCCTGAATACTGAAACCGCATATCTCGGGCTCACTACTGTCGGCGTTGCTACCACTTGCTGTATCCGTGCGGTAGATACCTGAGTGCTCAAGGAAGCAATAGTCTGTACCGACGGGAGACCCTGCAGTATTGAGCGCTTTACCATCGTCGAAAGCTGCCCACTTAATGGTCGTAAACGCTTGTGAGCTGCTGCTGGGACTATCTGAGCTGCTGCTGAAGCTGGCACCTGAAATCGTGTGCAAACAGACGCCGTCGACAAAACGCGTCCCGTGTAAGAAACGCATTGCTCGCCTATAGTTCTCCGTGACTGGCGATGCCATCGCTTCCAGAACGTCGCTGATAGTTCCAGCAGCAAAAGCCGTCGCACTCATCATTAAGCAAGCCGACGCTTGCGGTTGATCTGGCGATTTGTCTGCATTTCCTGTAATTGTTTCAGACAGAGACGTGGGGACGCCACTGTTCTCCTCGATACAATGCGCCTGTGCGTACGCCACTCCGTCCTTTTCCATCGTCTTTTTCCAGTCAAGCGTATGCATGGAACTACGGAGTGCTATCGCACTCTGCTCACCGCTTCGTACGCAACGTCGCCGCTCCTCGACAGTGAGTCGCAGCTGTGGGAAGAAGTCCGTCTTTAAAGGAAACTCCATTATGAATCTGCCGTAAGAGTTGACGCCACGAAGATCTTGCGAGTTTCAAATCCAGTTCGAACCCGCAGGCCGCGCCACAAAAAATAATGACGACGGGATCTGAGAGCAAGTTACACAATGGCAGCTCGACGACGTCCGTCGTCGAGAGTCGGCGACGTTTCTGCGGCCGTTGCGCGCACGGTCGTTTCAAAGCGAATTCCTTCGACTATTTCAGTCGAGTCCGGAGCAGTCCAGCGGGGCTCGATTCCGTTCCCGCATGGTCTCGCGCTTCGTCAGGCGGTTCGTCTACTTGACCTGGCAGACGGGTTTAGCTCTCTCGTTGAGTCGATCAGAGGACATGAACGTCTCCCTGCTTTACTGACAACCAAATGTCGTCCAGAACATGACTTGGCTTCTTCATGACGCAGTGTCACCACAGCTGGCAGTTGAGGGTCTCGTGAGCGCTGGCTGGAAAAACCGACCGCGGGCGTTAACGATAAATCAGAGGTTTTGTTCACAGCGAACAATACCTTACGGTAGAAATTCCTCGCCGTAGGAGGATATGACCTTCAAGTGTTCCCTGCAGCCAAGAGAAGAGGTCAAGGATGCGGTTCACGTAAGAGATCAGGTACTCGCACCGCAAGTACCGGCGGAAGAGTTCCTTTTAGAAAAGCTCACGTCGGTCAATCCGTCGGTCCGGCTCTTGAGCGGAAAGCTATTTTTTTTAATAAAAACAGAATTTGTATTTATACTTAAAGTAAGTATAAAATGCAATATTTTTCAATGCATACGGGCAAATGCTAGGTCTCGCTCTGCTGCGTCCTTCGCGTTGTGCGTTGTTGTCCACAGCAGCGGCTGCGGAATCTTCATCGTTCGAGTATCTCGCTCTGAGCAACGACCGCCGCCTCCTCCCACGTCCAGTTGTTGCTCGTCGTGTTCTCGAATACCTGCAATCGAACTCGAAGCGAGCTCTTGCTGACGAGTCTCAGCCTCAATCTCCTCTGCCTCACAAGACCGTTGTCGCCCCAAACACTGTAGAGCTGCTTACCCCGTTGGTGCGTTGGGGGTTTCAACAGCTTGCCACTCAATCAGAACTGCAACAAGAGGCGGCCGACGCAGTGTTTTCAGCTCTGCAACCTCACGTCAATATGGCCAGGGGCGTCGTGTGGCGTCAGTATTTCCAACGCCAGTTTTTCCTCTCAGAGGCGCCACTCCGTGCCTATCTCCAGGCGCTCAAGATCCACCAAGATGCACTCCCTATCAAGTTCCGTGCTAACGTAGAAGAGTTTGATGAAGAGGATGAGGATGCAGAGCAGGACGAACAAGAGAACGACGATGAAGTGGCGGTGGTAGTTGCGACCAAGGAGACGGGAAGGAGACCGAGCTACTTGAGCAAGCAAAACGCTGCTTTCATCTTGGCGGACAATAAGGAATGGGAGTGGGTCCCGCTGCATTTAACTTTGAGTATCGTCCTGGATTTCTGTTTTCGTGGACGCTTTGAAGAGGCGATCGAGGCGTACACGTCGCTACCACTAACGGATTCAATGCGTCAGAAGGTGGTGCAGGTGCTGGAGGAGTTCGAACAGTTCCCGTCCGTTTTGTATCTCTACGAGGTGCATCGGTCGTTGGGAGGAGCCGTACATGCACTCGATGTCGCCTCAGAACTCAACGCCCTTAAGAAAATGGGGCGTGTGGACGAGATGGATAGCCGTTTCCAGAATCTCCCGACTAAGGAGCAGAGCCGCGCAGACATCCAAGTGCTCATGGGGAATTAGGGACCATTATGCGTCATATCAGAGCAAAACGTAATTGAACAAGCTTAAACGCATACTCGATGTTACTCTACGTTGCCGCTAGAACGCTGGTAAGACCTAAGCACTCAATGCAACGCTGGTGTCAGTACTTCGATACAGTTGTTGCGGGGCAGTCAGAGCCTACAGAACGGCGCTAGAGTTGTTGGTCGCGGTCATGAGGACATTGTGATCCGCAGCACCCTCGCGCATCGAGAACGCTGGCGTCTTGTTGTCAATCTCCTCTAGAGCCTGCTTTTTCTTGCGGATGACCACAATGGCAGCAACGGCAATCGCACCCACAGCGGCACCGATGCATAGCACAATGTAGGCAGTGCCAGCGGAACCGTCGCTCGCGGACTGTGTGTTTACCTGCTCAATAGCATCGTCATTGTCATTCGTATCTAGAGACTGAGTCTCTGGCGAAGCTTGGGTGGCAGTACCGGTCTTCTCGTACGAAATGGGCTCGGGGGTGATGCCAGATTCCCCACTGGTGGACTCTTCCTTGGCAGACCCCCGTCTCCCACGCTGATGTCATCAGAACTGGCGCTCGTTTCGTTAGCAGCACCAACCTTGCCAACGAATTCGCCCCACTGAATATCGCCTACATTGACTTCATTCGAAGCAGAAGCGCTCGAGGCGCTTGGTGGCTCAGTTGGCACCTCAGCAGTAGCAGGCGGGGCTGTAGTCGCCGGTGGAGCTGTAGTCGCCGGTGGAGCTGTAGTCGCCGGTGGGGCTGTAGTCGCTGGTGGAGCTGTAGTCGCCGGTGGGGCTGTAGTCACCGGTGGGGTTGTAGTCACCGGTGGAGCCGTGGTCGCCGGTGGAGTCATGGTCGCCGGTGGAGCCATGGTCGCCGGTGGAGCCATGATTGGCTCTGGCGCTGTGTACTGCTGGACAGCGGAAAGAATGCTCTGCGCTTCATTGGCAATGGAGTCGTTGTTCTGCGTCTGGGTCGCCCCGATCCCACCAGGGCAGAACGTCACAGTAAAATCGACTGAACTCGGGCATGAATGGGTCTTGGTGTCATCTTTCGGGTACTGGTAGGCATCGGCACAGCCGTCCTCCATGCACGTGAGCGACACACAGCGCGCGCCATCCGTCTGGCTCGGCTCGATGCTCATGGCAACATTGAAACCCACACCGCCCGTGTACGCCTTGCACTCGTCGAGACTGCCACACAGATCAGGGCCCTGTGTGTCGCTTGTAGGGATAATGCTGATATCGTACCAGGCGGCGTTGTTATCAGCCGAGAACTCGGCGAGAGTGGCCTGAGAACCTGTTCCCTTGCGGAAAACGTAAGCACCACCAGGAGAGACCACGCGAGTGCTTGTGCCGCCCACAGAAAGTGTCTCTGTGGACTTTGAGTCAAACACGACGATCGATTCGGAACACGAGTTAACGAGCGTAACTTCGAAAGCCTGGGCCTGCGTGATCAGCCCAACGGCCACGGCCACGACGGTGCTCACAGACGAACGCCACACCATGTCTGGATACAGTATTAAAGCTTGCTGTGTGCTGCAACGTAAGACGCGGAGACTGCGAAGGCCAGCGCGTGCTTTTCTCTCTTTCGCAAAACGGAGAGTGAGGACAGCTACGAGACTCTCATCATACGGAATCGCTACGTCGGAGTGGCTTTGCTATGGCCAACGAGTCCCATCTTGTGCGTTGGTAAAAGTTCGGGACCCGAGAATCTCGGGCCGAGATAGACGTGCTGTCGTCCACTTGCACAGTCACCGGCACTGCTCCAGCAGAGCTTCTACCAAAGGGTGTCCACTTGCCAGGGGCGTCAGCCACGGACCGTATCTCCTTACAGGAAGGACCCTACGGATTTACCGGTACTGTAATATTCATTTACCGCGTGTGTGTGTGTGGGGGGGCTAAGGTCTACGACAGAGCAACGGGTTCGTGGACATGGCGTTGGTGCCCACGAAATGCAGCATTTGCCGACACGCACAAGTATGATTCGTCGCTGCGGGGGCTATTATACCTGTACGGTAGCAAGAGGGGATATGCACTGTAGTAGTAGTGGAGCAGAGCGGCATGTCAATAAATAAGGAATCAGTTGACACCTCGACCTCTGGCGGCAAGCTTACTCGGAGTATCATGATGCTTGCCGGTATTCTAAGCGCCGATATCAACTCTCCCTAACAAATAGTCGCCTGGGCATCGCCAACGCTTCATTCTCTTGGACGTGAACCGCATCGCAAGCTCCTTACTGATCAGCCACTCACTCTGGCGACGCACTGCGAGTAACTGCGTTGCTCAAGTACTGGAGGACAGTACAGCCTCTTACAGCGGATGAGAACCATCAGAGAGATGAAAGCTACAGATATTGGCAAGACAATGGTTCTCCCCACGAACCGAGCAAAAGAGCAGGCAAAATGACAATTTAACGTTACGTGCTCAGCAAGTTCGAAAAGAGGTTCATTCTTCCGAGTTGAATGTCGCGTCCTGATGAAGCCGTAATACGATGCCATTGTAGTGGACTCAAGAAGAATGAGCATTTGTCTTCAGAGATTGCGTCGAACGTTTCCGATGTGGCCACGAAACAACAGAACAGCGATCACTTCAACTTCAAAGACTTCACTTCAATTTCAAAGCCTTCACTCCAGCTTCCTTTGGGTATCAACAACTTCACTAAAGCAGCTCTCACTACGCCATGTCACGCGTTAATTGGCTGACAGGCTAAAATCTATGGAAAAATACGACTGTAAGTATTTGTATACCATACAAATGTCAAGGTAACGACAGCCGAGCATACAAAACACAAGTCAGCAGAGATCTCGCCTTGGTGAGTGGTTTCGCTTTGTTCACAGAGGGAAATTATCCTGACCCAAAGCAAGTGGCTGTCCATCAGACCCCCCTTTTTCCCTCTACACACTCCAACAGAGCGCCATGGCCCCTGCTGCTGCAGGTTCGTTCTCCTGTCTTGCTCTCTTGCATCAATCGTTCTCATTCGTCCTTCGTTACAATTGATTCATCAGAGGGCGACGTGCTCAGCGAACTCTACGCATGGGATACGACTGTTGAAGACGATTTTGCTCTCCCTCCTGACGACCCTCGGCGCGATGAGGACAAGACAGAGGACGCCTATGAGCAGATGATCCACACAGCCAGTGGAGACGCCAGCGACAACGTGTTGAGTCTGGCGGCGCAGCTGCTCGTGAAGCATTTCTTCCGTTTCCCCACGTGCAACTCAACGTGGTGGACGTCCTTCTGAAACTCTGCGGACCTGCGCGCTCTCAGGCTGTGCGAATCCACACACTTCGCTCGCTGTTGCAGATTGTCAAGACTCCACCAGCTACAGCTGCTGCCAGTACACCCACATCAGCTGCTGCAGTGGCCCAAAAGAACACCAAAGCATGGCTACAACGTATCGACCAGGCTGTGCAGAAGTTGTTGGAGATGGAAAAGTCGTCTGTGATCTTACGCCAAGTGACGCCGCTGCGTCATGCTCTTGACGAGCGACTGGAGGTGCAGCAAGACCCAGAGCACAAACAAACCAAACTCACTCGATCCCTTAATGATAACAACAACGGTAAAGTGTCACCACCTGAGCACAGCCGCAAGAAAACGCGTGATGAGAAAGAAGCGGCTGAAGCAACGGAAAGTGACTATCATTCGTCGTCGGAACGCGACTCAAAGAAGGTAAAGCGGGACGACGAGCAAAATCGGTACCAGGACGATTCTAAAAGCAATGGAAATATTGTATACCTCGGACAGCGAGAAGAGAGCAATGGCGACGCAAACAACGAAGAATCATGGAAGAAGGAGATGCAATTGGTGTCATCAAAGACGAATGGTCGGGTGGTTGAGAATGAATCGAGACGGCGTGGAAGCAACAACACGCCAAATACCTTCTCACCTCGGAATTGCCCACCATGTCCGTACTTATTCCTTGGCAGCGTGCCTCGTCATACACCCAACGATGAGATTGTGGAATTTTTATCGCCTGTGTACCCGGACATCGAGGCTACAAGTGTGCAAATCAAGCAGCCTGATTACAACGCAACTGCCTATGCGTTCGTGAGTCTACCATCGGCGGATATGGCACGTAAAGCCATCCGTTATGTGGCGAGTAACAAATTCCGCGGCCGCGTTTTCCTGAATGCTAACTTCGCGCGTGGACCACCTGTAGACGCTCTGTTGTTTGTGGAGCGTACGGATCAGGGCCTAAGCATGGAGGACGAGGGTGCAGTTCGGGAATGGACTTTACCCAGTGCGATCCGGACGTTTGGGATATCTTGTGCCAGCAATTGGAGCACTTTGGGCCGTTGACATATGCCGATAAGGGTGCGTGCGATTTCGCAGCGTAGAGCATGCCAAGTCGGTGATCCGCAAACAACACTTCCATGTGAAAGGGCATGATATTTATCCGGTGTATGACACGAAAGAACAATTCGCGATTGATTCGACGCGTCGTGGACTCAATGTGCACAAGCAGAGCTTTACTCTTAAATCAGGACGACTCGGTAAGTTTGTGGTCGGTGGATTACCAAGTACTTCGCCTTGTGTTATATAATGTCGATGGGTAGTATGTTGACGTTGGATGATTGCGTTGCGTAGTTGGCGGAGGTGCTGAGTACCGGGGAAGTAAAGGACGCTATAAGGAAGAGGATGATGACCCCATGGAAGGCGATTCTAGTGGACGCCGTGAAATTAAGCGAATGATGTCTCATAAGTACCGCACGCGTAGTCGCAGTCCCTCACGAATTGACCGTGAAAGCACTCGTGACCGATCGCGTTCTCGTTCACCTCAAGCTAGCAGTCGCTACAATGAACAAGATGTTGATGATCACCGGTTACCGCTTATGCGCTCAAGGTCCCCTGTGATGGCAAGGAAACCAGGTCCGACGGGATCTAGTTACGGAACGTCAGCAGCAAACAAGGAGAATCGGCGCGATTACCGTGGTAAATATGGAAAACGTTCGCTATCACCTGTGGATATCAGAGACCACGATAATCCTTCCCGTGCTGAGGAGCTACGTGGACGACCGCGCGAGCGTGAAGGGCGTTGGATGGAACCACGCTCGGCTGAAAATGCACGCGATCACCGCAGGACTCGAGATGAAACACTTCGCCGCGGATTTAGTCGCGGTCCATCATCGTCTCCGTCCTCATCATCGAGGCGTAGCGGAAAAGACGATATTGGAAATCAGCCACCTCGTTCGAGTGGCTACCGACGTGGAAGTGCCCCTGTTGATGATGGACGCCAATCGTATCGGTGTGATCAACAACTACTCGAGGATCATGGCAAGACGCCTACTCTTCGTACCCTACATCGACCTCGCAGTCGTAGTCACAGTGGCAGCCCGCCACGGTTTGGAAAGTACTCAAAGGAACTCCGGGTGGTAAACCTCGGTCTCGGTCGCGGTCTCCTCAAAACCAACGGTCTAGTGCATATCGCAGTCGCGAGGACCGTTCGATTGGAAGCCGGCCACTTGATAGTCATCCACCATTCCAGACGGAACGTCCGCGCTATGCTGACGATCGCTCTATCGCTGAAGTTGCCCGCGATGAGCAACAGGAGCGGCAACGTTTTTCCAGCAACAGCAGCAGTACCAACATCAGAGTCGCCAGGAATTTCGTGATCCAGATTTGAGTCGCTATGGCGCAGGTGGTCGCGGTGGTGGACGAGGTGGGGGCCGCAGTCGTAGTGATAGAGATGATCGATCTCGGGCAGCTCCATTCTACCGTGGTGGTGGGCGTGGTGGAGCAGTGTACCACCAAGAGCCTCAACGCCACTCACATTCCCCACTACCGCCACATCAGCAGCAACGAGAAAGTCATGCACGTGAGCGACGCGATAATCTCACGCCTGGACTGCGCAGCCGTGAAGCAGCCTATTCACCACCACCATCCCCGCTGCTGCAAAATCCTTACGCGCCTTCGCACTCCAGTTCCGGACCAACGAATGGTCAGCGTGGGTTTAACACGGAGGTTTCCGATCGTTCGAGCCGCGAGTCCAGTCGCCACGAGCACCGCCACCATTCACGCCGCGACCAAAGTCGGGATGTTAAGAGCCACCGCAGCCGCCGTGATCATCGAGAAAATCACCCTCGCTCAGGGAGGTCGGCGACTCCTTCACCTGTCCGTCGAGACCACACGGCAGCATCAGGCGGGCGAAAATCGAACGGATCATCCCCGCGCCAGTCTTTCAGCCGCCGCAGTGATGTTGATGGAAGTCAGGTAGAAGAAGTTTCTGCGATGGATAAGAAACAACGGTCAAATAATGACGACAAACCCGAGGCGCCGAAGAAAGAAGCGAAGAGCGGGGGTGTTCGCTTAGTGCGCGACGAGCTGTTCGCCGGCATGGATGATTTGACCGTGGACTATGAAGAGGACGATGATTGAAGCATTGAAGTGTTTTTACATTTCGAGTCGGTCAACCGACGATTTACAGGAGGTGGTGGCATTTGCTGGGCATGCATTATTTGATTTGATTTGGTCAGTTTCGATCAGGCCTGAGAACAAAAGTCACGAGTACTGGAGAGCCTTCTATTGCTTTGTAATACGTGTATCTGCTTGATGCCGCGTTTGGCTTTGACATTTCAGTGGCAACTTGTTTCCTTCGAAGTGCGTGACTGAGCGTGACAAAGTGCACCTAACATTGTGTGCAAACCCGAAGGAGATTCCAGGGGGCAGTGGGAAGACACGGTATGCAGGGTCTAGAAGTGACTCTTGGGCCGTGGCGCCCCTCCGCACACAGTGTATTTAAGTGTTGTCTCTCGTGTCTCTCGATTCGATGCTATCGATTGGGGTGTTGTTGCTGGCAGTATTTATTTAAGTATTTGCTATTTATTTGCCTGACGCCCTCGTCACGAGTGCATAACAACAACTCGGGGCTGAAAGCATACTTATGCCCACCGATTCCACTGGGTATCTTAGTCCTGGTTTCTGGGCGCTGTGGCTTCCGCTTCCAGGAACGGGAAATGATGATGGCACTAGCCGGTGTCGACTCTCCAGTATTGATGACGCCGCTTGTCTTCCTAAACTGTTGATGGACCGTTGCAGAGGGTATGATCTGTGGGATGCTCTGCAAGAGAGACTATTTTGCGAACTCATTCCGTTGTTTCGTGTTGCTAGCGATCTCCAGTGTGCACTGGTTTATCCACGATAAGGTTTTAAAAACCTTCTCATTCATATTTAAAGTACGTTACCCTGTGTTTGGACGAAGAACGCAGGCTGTTCGCAATACTTGTGGCTCCTTAAAGCTATGGAGTAACACAAGGGTGCATTGCATCTCTCGAGATTAATGGATCATTGATCATCTTGTGGCCATTGATTGACTAGCTGCGATTACTGCCCCAGGAATCGAGCAGCTCGTTTTGGTATCAATATTATTATATTTGGCGATTTTATCTTGAACGTGAGACGGCTACGCCGCAACATTCAAATCTACGAACCTCCCGAAACGTGTACGTGGTATGAGATACTGAGTGTAAGAATTTGAACAAGATTTGAGCAGCATATTAGCAGCGCAGCTCTACAAACCCATTTGCTGACTAATTCCAACAAGTAAAAGTATATGCGATCAGGTACTGTAGCTCTATAGTTATGGCTGTATAGACAGCTGCAACACTTGCTGGCACTCCAGCGACGGCTTACAGTTAATCGTAGAATTCGGATGGGTGACGCGGAGCCTCGCTTAGTGTGACTTCTTGTTGTCCTAGACGCTCACCCGAAACATCCATCATTTGCACGTCGTCTTGTTCGCGATCGCGTGCGGCAGCTTCCTTCTCCTCTTGGATACGTGCTGACGGGGTGCCACTTGAAAAGGAACGCTGGGCACGGGCTCCACCTGCCGAAGGTTCTCATGAATGGAACGCTTAATATCGTCGAGGTACGCAGGAGTATTCAGGTTCTCCATGTTGCTTACAGGCAGGTGAAGACGGTACTCAGGACCATAGTATTCGAAGTAGTCATTGTAGGGCATTGCATCTGGAATATCCACACCCACAAGCAATGACGCTTCGTAGCACCAGCATCGCGCCACATTACGCAGCGTATATCCACCACCGCCTACAACGAGCGTGGGAAGGTTGAAACTCTTGACGTAAGCCACACAGTCTGCGTGGCCTTTTGCCGACAGGTTAAAACTTCCAAGCCGGTCTCCAGATAATGAATCTGTGCCACACTGAAGTAACACGGCACCAGGCGAAAAGTGCTCCATTACCTTGGAGATGACGCTACGGAAGATGCCTGTAAAGCTCTCATCGTCCATACCATCGCGACACGGGAAGTTAACCGCATAGTGTTTGCCTTCGTCGTGACCAATGTCCTTAATGTCCCCAGTACCGGGAAAAAACTCTCCATACTTGTGGAATGAGCACGTCATGACACGGTTGGTGGTATAGAAGGCCTCCTCGACACCGTCGCCATGATGGATATCGATATCAATGTACAAAACACGCGCATGAGTCTTCAGTAGTTCCAAAATGCCGAGGACACAATCGTTCACGTAGCAGAATCCCGAGGCCTCCGAGCGCTTGCCGTGATGCAGACCACCTGAGTAGTTGATGACAATGTCAGCCGATCCTGAATTGAGCTTAGCAGCACCGCCAATCGACGCCGATGCATATAGTTGACAGAACTCTCCCAAGCCATCAAATACAGGACAATCCTCCCCACATTGAATCGCTGCAGTTGTCGCAGATACTCGTGCATGTTGTCGGGCGTCACGAGGCGCAAAAAGTTAATGTAGTCGTCCGAGTGAAAGCGCGTGAGTTCGCTCCAGTCCACGAGACGCGGACGCTGTAGCATTAAAAAAATCAGCAAAATGAAGCTAATAAGAACTTTAACTAATACAAACAGATTGGCTCCTGGAAACTATCATAAAAAACAACGTATTGATTCGCCACGTACGTAAACTTCCATGTGCTTCGTGAGTCCGTAGTTGGTGATGAGGTTGTGTGCCATACGCACACGATGAGGCTGCAACATACGCACACATCAAAAAAATTGTAAAGAATGAGAAGTCGTCAATTATAATGTTTTCTTTCTTGCTAAAACCTTCATGGGATGGCTAGGTCCGTAATGGTAATTGCCAATCTCAGCTACAATTGAAGGAGGACCAAAACGTTAGAAAAAAAGGACAACACAGAGAACACGAAGGATAAAACAGCGCTACAGTCATAGAAGTAGGCGACGCGGCGCTTGGACGCCACAGTGCCGCCGCTGGTGAGCGCCACAGAGCTGCCGTTGGTAGCGCTCATCGTTGTCCTTGGTTAATTTTTGCACAGATTTTAAGAGGGGAGACAGGGTGGACCACATAATATTTGGTGATTTACCCAATCAGCCAGCGTAATTACTCCTGTAAATACTCGAAGAGAAATACTGTTTTGGCTTTGTCAGTGCATCATTATTAGATCTGTATAATGTCCGTAACGACAGCTACATCAGGGTACCCAGCACTCGATTGGTCAAAACGTCATTATTCTCTGACGGCCGCCCTCCCAACCAGTCACATCATAGAGAAGATCGGAGTGAGGAATTATGGCGGACAAGCAGGCGGCAGAGCAAGACTCGGTGGTGGAAGTAGACCAGAACGACGGGCGTGGCTTCCAGCCTGTGGAAGGATTGGCGGAGCAAGTGGCGCAGCTGTCGGTGGGCGAGAACGCGGAGGACGAGGAGGAGGACGATCTGGCCAACCTGCCCAAGAACGTTCTGCTGCGTCTGGACGCTCTGCGTAAGCTCCAGGAGGCTCAGGCAGAAGTGGAGGAGGAATTTGAAAAGGAGCGCAAGGCGCTGGAGCTCAAGTACGAGAAGCTTTACCAGCCGTTCTACAAGCAACGAGCTGAGATTGTGTCCGGTGCCAAGGAGGTGGAGGCTGTGACATCAGAGCCCCAGGAGGCTGATGCTGCTGACGAGGGGGCAGACGTCAAGGGCGTGCCTGGTTTTTGGCTGCGCGCTTTCATGAACCACTCGGTTCTTGCTGACCTCATTCAGGAGCGCGACTTGCCGGCTTTCGAGTTCCTTACGGACGTGCACTCTGTAAGTCACGAGGAGGACAACGGCTTCAAGCTAACGTTTGAGTTCTCCGAGAACCCGTTCTTTGCCAACAAGACGCTCACGAAGGAGTACGACATCGGTGACGCGTCGGATATGGGCGAGGCTGTGCTCCGCAACGTGACGGGCACCGTCATTGAGTGGAAGGAAGGTCAGAACCTGTGCGAGGTGACCAAGAAAGTCAAGCAACGAGCTAAGGGCGGCAAGGGCGACACTCGTGTCGTCAGCCGCACCGAGCCGTGCGAGAGCTTCTTCCAGTTCTTTACGCCCGTGGAGATGCCGTCGGAGGAAGACGACGAAGACGTGAGTGGATGCGATGCAAACTATTTTTTTACAGAATGCGCATGGATGTTAGTTTGACTAACGTTATGTGGGGTGTTTTTTGCTGCAGAGCGAGATGATTATGCGCCAATTGAGTGGTGACTTTGAGATTGGCTTCACGATCCACGAGACCATCATCCCGCAGGCTCTGCTGTGGTTCACAGGCGAAGCCGTCGAAGATGACTCGGATTATGATCCAGAGGACGATGAGGACTACGAGGACTCGGATGAGGACTCAGACGACTCTGGTGATAACGCTCCCAAGCCGCGCCGGGGTAAGAAGAAGTTCCCTGCGCTGGAGGGCGGCACCAACTCGGCGGAGAAGCCTCCTGAGTGCAAGAACCAGTAAGTTAGCCTATCACTACAGGTTGTGTATCGTTTTGCGAGGCTGCTGCGGGCGGAGGCGTGAAATGTTTCGTATATAAAAACAATTGGCCATTGGAGCAACAGAGATCTTTCATCAAGAGCGCAAAGTGTAGCCATATCATAAAGCGGATTCGACTCCCAAACTTTGGGGACCCAAAGGAACTTTGCTATATGTTGTGTACTACGAAGTAGTAGCAATGCAGCCTGTGCATGTGCCGTGAAGTGATATTCTCGTGCATACGTAGGCCCCACTCATTGCATTATTTCAATACCTGTCGCTGGTGTACAAGACCGCAACTTCCTGTCTCACCGAGCCTCAGTATTCAATACTGACATCCAGTTAAAATTCCAGCCAGAGCTTACCCAACAGTCCTTCGTCTTCCATACCTCAACTCTCCAAGAACGCTCTAAACTCATCACTATCAGCGTGAGCACCATGTCGAACGCGTTCTCGTGCCGCGTAACGCGTGACTTGGGTCTCTTTGACTTCTTCCGCAGTCGTACCATGTCTCTGAGCCATCGGGAGTCTCGTAGTACGTCCGTATCCGCCCCCAGATCGTCGTCTGGACATGTCCAACCCAAAACTCACACGCGACCACTGGCTGCGTCAGCTTCGATGCCTCCTCCGGCACCTGTGTCTGCCTCGGTATCTACAGTAGATGCCCCTCCGCCCCTGCCAGCGTCGTTGGACTCTGTAGCCACCACCGACTCCACCGAGTCTTTCAACAACAATGACCATCTGAGTGACGACGACGACGACAGTGACAGTGACGATGACGGTATCAGAACATTCAGTGATTCCTCCAGCAGCAACAATAACAATGATAGTAATACGAGCAGCAACAGTGTGGGCAGCGCCATTCCCAAGTATGAAGTGGTACGAGAACTAGGACGAGGAGCTACAGCTGTGGTGCAGCTGGGACGACTCCGTGGAGGAGACGAACTCGTGGCGCTCAAGGTCTTCAAGACGTCGCTCCTGCGCAAAATGCGTGAGGTGAAGCGTGTGGGCAGACGCATGGTGGTGTCAACAGCTTTGGATAAGGTGCAGGTGGAAATAGCCATCATGAAAAAGCTGCACCACCCGAACCTACTCAACTTGCTGGAGGTCTTTGACGATGACACAGAGACCCTTGTGCTTATGCTCGAGTACGCGCCGTCAGGACAAGTGATGCAGTGGTTCCCAGAGGAGAAGGTGTACAGAAAAATCAAGAGCAAAGGACAGAAGAAGAAGCAGTCCAGCGAGGAGTGCTTTAGCGAGGACGAGCTGCGTATTTGCGTGCGTCAGCTGCTGCTCGGTCTGGAGTATCTGCACGAGAACAGCATTTGCCACCGTGATTTGAAGCCTGAGAATATATTGGTGGGCCAGGACGGCACGTTCAAGATCGCGGACTTTGGCGTAGCTCATTTCTTCGAAGAAGACAAGACTGACGATGCAAACGCAGCAAAGTCACGCAAGAAGGGCTACGTGTCATCGACAGCTGGCACGTATGCCTTTATGGGACCGGAGACTCTCAAGGGTGGAGAGTATAGCGCATATGCTGCCGACATCTGGGCTCTTGGCATAACGATCCATGCTCTGGCGTTTGGCACAATCCCATTCTACGACCCAGACGTGGTGACACTTTTCGAGCAGATTGAGAAGCAGCCGATAGTGCTGAAAGCCGAGTCCAATAACAACAACGGCGTGTCGGAAGACTTTGTGGAGCTGCTGTACGGTTTGCTTGAGAAAGACCCCGAGAAGCGCTGGTCGTTGCAGCAGTGCAAGGAGCACCCATGGGTATTGGAAGGGCTGTCGGAGGAAGAGAAAAAGAGGTACGTGGAGACTAGTTACGAGGCTGTAAAGGTGGGACCGGAGGATTTAGCGTCAGCTGTGACGCGTGTGACGTCGCTGAGCGTGATCCTGCGAGTTAAACTGGGCGCGAACAAATGGAAGCGCAAAGCGATGCGGACACTTGAAGACCGCCGAAAATCTCTGCATGAACGTGGCAGCAGCTTTGGCGAATCGCGATTGTCAGGAGTGGAGCTCCCAGAGACCAATGACACCGAAACAAAGGCACCTACAAACACAGAAACACTTTCAAACAACCAGTTGGAGATATAGGAGTCGTACGTATCTACTTTTTATATATACCTTTACGTGCTCAAAGTATCAAAGTTCTTGTTTGCATTGCGTACGGATACTAGAATCGACAGGACGGCATGAGAGAATTCGCTAAAGTACTAGTGAAACGCAGTGGTCGTGTCGTGGACGAGCAAATTCTGCTCCATTTTGTCACCAGCCTCTTGATTGCCAAGCCGAAAAGAAGAAGGACGAGGGCAAGGTGGAGGGAGGTCAAGATGACCAAGAAGCTGGCGAAGGAGATCGAAGAGATGGCGAAGTTCAGGACCAAAACTGAAGAAAGTCACTAGAGCTTCAGAAACGTCTTGTGCTGTATAAACGCAAAACCAACCTATGACATCGAGACGTCAATGCCGCGCGAAACATGCTAGGACTTCTAAGTTGCGAGTTGTTAGGACTGGGAAGAATTCTGCGTTCGCTCTACGAGACGCCTAGACTACAAAAATCGGATCGGAGAGTCCTGACGCGCTCGCGCCGACGGAGTCCATCGTAGACAATCATCCTGATGGTCATCAATGTCGAGGAATGGTGTACTCTGTCACAGTGCTCTCCGTTTTAGGTGTAGCCACCCTTTATAAGGCGTGTATATGATTTCTGAGTTTTTGTTTATTAGGGGCTACTTACTAGTTCTTGTTCGGAAGAGACCACCTACCTGAGCTCGGGTGTTATTCTGCTCTCCCATCACCATGCAGCGCTACAGTCTTCCACAGGGCTCATACCAGGCTTCCGATCGTCTCTACAACGGATCGGACGCCTCCAGTCGCTTCCGTGGCAGTAATGACTCGAACCAGAGCGTCGGGACTCGACTCAGTGGCGACAACTACGGAGCGTACACAGCTCTGGCTCAGACGCGCCGCCAGCTGCAGCATCAACATCGTCAACACCACCGAGCAAGCAGCAGCAGTGGCAGCAGTGTGCCTGTGGTGGTTGCAGCCACTGAATTGGATGAAGAAGACCAGTTCGCTCTGCAGCTCATGGCTTATCGAGTCATTTACTTGCTCCAAGGATCTTTCATTGGAATGTTAGGCCCCACCCTCGTCTTCTTCTCAACTCTAGCTACACAACAGTCGGGGCTACTTGCTCCAGTCTACGGATTCGGTCCCATCTTCGCAGCCCACGGAGGAGCTGCCCTCGTCATGTCCTTTATGAGTGAGCTTGTGCTCTCGTATACGACCGAAAACGAATTTATGAAGCAGCTAATTGTAGTGCTACTGGTCTGTAGTGGGGCCTGGTACGCGTGCCTGACCCCAATTGCTGCTGCTACTGGAAATCTGGGAGTAGGGCTCTATTTTATCGCCAAAGGTTTCTGGACGGCGCTGCTCAACATTGCGTACGTTCTTGTTATTAATTGTAGAATTGGTTTACAGCAGGATATGCACTGACCTAAGGTCGTGCTTCATTCTTCAGACTGAATCGCTGTTGTCTTTGGGTGGCTGGAGAGAAAGTCGAACGTGGACGCAGCCTCGTCACGTCGATGAACGTTCACTATGGCTTGGGCTGTCTGCTCGGCGCAATTTTGGCGCTGGTGTTGATGAATTTCAATGTAGACATGGGGCTCGCTTTCTTAGGTTTGGCCATCGCTACGCTGTTCCCAGCCGTGATGATCGCAATGCTGCCCAGCCCGCGAAGTTATTACGGCCGAGATGAGCACCAGACTCTGCTGGTAGGCATTTCAATGTGAATATGATGGTGACTAATATGATATTTTAACTGAACGTAACCCTTGTCTTGTTATCAGGCATTCGAGGATCCTACACGTCGTGTTCCGACGGTACCGAGCCCCATTGTGGGTGGTGTGTTCTTGCACGTTAAGCACATTGGCCACTCAGCAAATTGCAACCCGGACACATACGACTCGAAGAACAACTTTATCATTTTGCTGGTTACCATTTTCGCGACAGTGCTGTTCGGCATTCAGCTGGGCCTAGCTGCTTTCTTCTATGATTACATCGGACACGTGTTGGCGGAGAGTAACAAGTTCTCAGCATCGACCTCGACCTCGATGTCGACTTCGTCAAGCGCGACAAGCGATTCTGGAAATAGTCGAGCAGTATGTCAATGCGCAATCATGGTGGTGTTCTGGGGAACTTTGACTGCGTCCTACGCATTCTTTTCCAGATACATGTTCCACGCCAAGAACCTGTACTCAATTTTGGTGTTCTCGGTGATGTGCTGTTTGAGCTCGTTTGGAATCCTCTTTGGTGCTGATGCAGGGCTGGTCACATTCACGGCCTGCATCTTCTTGTTCGCGTTTGCGTTGGCGCCGCTTTTCACATTGAGCATTCATTGCCTCACGCGCGTGATCAATGAACTTTTAATCAGGCGTGTTTCCTCACTTATTGTGTTCGGGTGTGGCATGGGCGAGGTGTTTATCCCGGTTCTCATGGGATTTTTCATGAGCGGTCAGAGCGGACAGACCAACGGCACTGTGGCTGTGAGCTACATTACATTCATTCTTGCTATCACACTAGTCGGTGTAAGTGGAATGCTGCTGTGGATGGTCAAAGCGCGACTGAAGGAGTTGCCACAGGAGCCCGTTGACGAGTTGGAGGCCGACATTGTGATGAGTACGACTCGTAGCATCGACCGCGGAGCGCGAAAACACAATCGCTATTAATGCCAGACAATATACGAATTATGTTCTATTGAGAATTATTATGGTGGCCAACCGCATCAATTTCAGCCGCGGGCGTCTGGCTGTTCGGTATTGCGCTATACATCGTGATGATAGGTTGTCACTCGTGTTGATGGTAGTGAAGTCGTTCTGAATGTTGAAGCAAACGCACATCTCCAACTTGGTGAACGAGAGGTGCGACGCCGACGAATGCTGGGGACCGATCCCCACAAGCGAAATCTCAGTCATGACGCACTGAAGGCGATAAACATTATATTGGCGCAGGGGCTTCATAGAGATCCACGGACGCGTCGTGTTGATCCGCCAGCACTCAAGTGAAATGCGTCCAAGACACAAACGTCAAAGCCTGCGAAATATGATTCGCTGAAAAGAATCCCAGCTAATCTGAAGTTGCTCAGTGCCTAAACGCTCGCTGAGTGACTCACCGTCGCTCGCAAGGAATGACTGACACTGCTGTGGCCAAGCGCTGGTCGAAGAATTATAAGCGTCTCCTCAAGGCCTTCTCTGTCGAGTTCCCAGTTGGCTCCCCAGAGCACCCACCAGCTGCCAGGAGACGACCGCTCCAGTCTCAGCATTTGGGTCTGGCTGCCGTCACCTCTGGCTACTGTTGCTACGAAGACACACATCTCTATCTCAATGTGGAATGGAATCACGACCGCCACGTTGTCGTTGGAGTATTGGAGAATGCCACGGGGCAGTCGCTCTTCTTCATTCGAGAGAAGGCGCTTTCACTACACAGACAACGCACGATCCTGGACGCGAATCAAGTGCCAGTCGCTACGATGCGCATGGGCGTCTTCCAACGACGCAAAGCGACGTACTCGATTTATCCACGCGAAGAATTTAGCAAGACAGCGACATTGTTCAAGTTCTCGATGGTGTGTGGGAAACTGGAGATGACGTTCAACGACCTCATGACGGGTGAAACCTGCCGCCTTGGGTGTGAAGGAGAGCGGGGCGATGTGGAGATTTGGCTGCAACGAGGGGTCTCCAATGACAATTCGCGACAACCGATCGCGCACATGTACCGGGTCGGCCCGGCACTCCGTTGGGGTACGTCGTCGATATCGCCGAGGGCGTGGACGCCGTCATGGTGATATTGCTGTGCGTCGGTGTACATGATAGCGAACCAGGTCGCAAGTGGAAGGCCCCACTTGCGTTCAACTATTAATTATTCCAATCTCCGTCTCATGAACTCAAAATGATGATGATCAAAGTGTCGAATGATTCGTTGACCCCGTAAGAATTGCAGCCATCTTAAGAGCAGCAGTGACGCTGGGACTCTTGTGGGGATACCCCAACTGTGCCCTCTCCTACTATTCCGATGTATGTGAGCTGTCCAGTATCTGTTTAATGAAATTATCGCGGCTGATGCCAGTCGAAGGGCCAATAGAGGCAGGTTGAAGACAGACTGCGAGAAACGATATGGAGAATTCACGAGGCGCCATTTGGTAGCAGCTCAGCGGACCTGGTAGGCTTATGCAGTGGCACATCGTTTGATGCAGTGCAATTCAAATTGCATTTGGGAGAAACCGGCGAAGCCTCGTTTAAAATAGTAAAGAAGATGATGTGGATCCGGCAATTACGAGCAGTTGCACTCTGCAAGTCTCGACGACACGTATCTATTTCATTAAGGCATCTCCTTATACTGTCCTCCCTACTCTCCTCCTCAGTAGGACGTGTGGGTCAAGTGTAGACATAGCTGGTCTTCTGAATGGAATTGGTCGATGCTCTAGGTTCCGCTGCTGTTGCTGCAGTAAGTAGAGCATATTACGAGACGCGTTCACGCCGCAATCCCAAAAGTCTGCCTGGCAAGTCCTGTTGTTGCAGCGCAAGACGGTGTAGCAGGGAACCGCGACGGGTTCGTTGTCGTCGCCCAAATGGCGGTAGGCATGATGAGTTAATTGTTGATGGCAGCATGAACACAATTTGCTGGTTCTGAACTCGTCCATGTCAATGACTGTAGCGCGCTTTCTCAGCTCTCGTTTGAATCTTTTGATAGGACCAGTTGGGTGGCCTTTGAGGCCCTGCCGCTGGCTCCAGTCGCCATACGCCACACAGACATCATGGCCCGGATCTGGTACTACGCGCTTTGCCAACTTATCCAACGCTTGAGCCTTCTTTCCGTAGATGAAAAAACGCCATTTCCTGAAGCACCGCTTTGCGCAGAACGCGATCAGGTACTTAACGTTGCACCAGAAGTACTGAAGGCTGTCCAGGTACGTAGCGTATGATGTTGTCTTGAATGTGGGCATTGATCTCACAATAGCTGCGTACGTGTATCGGTATCGAGTGCAGAGATTGTTGTACCAGAACCGACGTTTATGCATCCCAGCCATGTGATGATACTCACGAGTGCTAAACTGGCCCACATGAACATGGTCGCGTCCAGGCAGAGCTTCTTCAGGGAGGGGTTCAACAGGATGTTCTATGTTGAGCTCAGCATAACTGCATAGCATCCGCATGCCAGGATCTATGCCAACCAACTTGGTTGGCTGGTAGTCAGTGGGGAGGCTGTACAGATCTGCATCGCGGTAAGGTACATGCTCATGGTCGAGATACGTGGCTGCCAGCTCTGTCGTAGACATTGGTCGAGTCAGTAGGATAGACGCTTCGTATCCATTAGAGGTCACTTGGTTGGCAAAATTCCTCGTCACAGTCTCGAACTGGTCCACTGCAAATGCACGTCGTAATAGGTCGCTCCGGTGGTGCTGGAAGTAAGGCCTACTTACTAGCATAGTACCATTACGGCACATAGGAACTCTCAGCGGGTTGCGTCTGGTCGGGTCCATGCGATTTCTCAAGTAGTTCCGTGCGCAAACACCATGTAGGGTAGACGAGTTGATAGTCATGTGTGCTGCAATGTACGCTCGTGCAACAGGTAGCAACGAATAGATTCGACGTCCTTCTACATCCGGTTCTTCGTCGTGCTTCAGCTCCACATACGACGCCATAATGTAAATCTTACGTAGGAAATGGCCAATATGACGCTCCAGGGCGGCATCCGTCGGAATTCTACCTAACCAATTCCTCCACCGCTGCTCGACTTGAGTGAAGGTGTTATTATTCCTTCGAACATAGCATTTCCGCGCAATGGCGTCAGCTTCGGCGTAGGTTACGTCTTCTTTGAGTGCAATATATTGTCGAAACCGCTTGTAAAAGTTAACAACAACCATGTTGGTGCAGTTAACTTTCATCTGACGAGCAATTTCATTCAGCGACGCACCAGCATAGTCTAGACGAGGAGGCTGATAGCCAGGGATCTGGCGTCTCATCTCACGATACCGGACCAACGTTGCATTGAGCCGGGCGTCGCGACAGTCCATAGTCTTGGGTAGAAAGTCACCTTCCAGCACGCCACTGCAACAACGGTAGTAGAACGTCTGCGAGAACTGCGGCAACTGGGGCTCATCGTGCTCAAGACAGCGCAGAAGATGGAGATTTAACACGTGATAGGCCTCCAATTGAACTTGTTTCAGCACGAGACACGATCGCTGGATCTCATTGTACAGCGGCTCCAGTCTACAGACCCGCGCCAATTTGCACTTCACAGTCGAAAACGATAATGTACCGTCCTCAACGCTGCGGTCGGCAGATTTTTCGCCAGTCCCCATGATGGAGACTGGGAATTTGGGTTGTTGCTACTCCCGAAGGAAATTAGTGATGACTGCCTGACTGTTGGATACCAAGGAACAGTCAGTCGGCGTACTGCACCTACGACCTATTGAACTCAAGAATTGTATGGCAAACTGCAAAAGTCATATTTTCTTCACAACCCACGGGAGACAGGGACGTCCAACGACTCATTCTTAGACTCGCTACCTGTCGCAAACGCTCGCCAGTATGGATCTGCACGACGTCGCTTCAAAAGTGCAGACGCTCGTGGCGTTGCGTCACTTCGTAGCCGCATTCGACGCTGGCCAAGTGGCCTCTAAACACTTGAAGCTTCGCGTCACAGCAGACAAAGTGGAGGACGTGAACAACGGCGAGACGCTGTTCTTCATCCAACAGAAAAACATTTCGCTGCACAAGCAGCGCACGCTGCTGGACGCACGGAATCAGCTTCCGGTAGCGACGCTTCGTCTCAGCATATTCAACCGCACCCCCACGTACTCGGCCTACCCGCGCACGGAGCACGAGGAGACGCCGTACGCTTTCAAGTTCACTGCAGATGACACGACGGTGCGCTCCGAGTTCGTGGACCTGGTGGGCGGCCAGCCGTGCGTCATTGGCTGCGACCCGTCCAAGGACGGCAGCGATACTCTCAACTTCTGGCTCGTGCGGGGCGTGGGCGACGCTGCCGACGTGCAGCAGACCGTCGCTCACCTCACGTACACGCACAAGAGCCCGAAGATCAGCCGGGAGCAGAGCGTTGTGCTGGAGGTGGCCCCGGGTGTTGACCGCATGATGATGATCCTCATTTGCATTGGACTATTGGACGAGGGCTTCGAGGACGAGCACACTCAGTCATAGTTGACCTCCGACCTACTGTATAGCCGCAACACACTCGCAAAGCATACTGAACTGCTCGAATGAATACAGATTTGCAGGTATCTATTCCGTATCTGTGACGCTTGCGCTCCATCCAATATTTTTGTCAGAAAATTTGGTACCCCACGAGGACACAGAGCCAGCTTCCGCCAAATCGGATGGAAAAGGGAGGGAGTTGCTCACCAACGTCATGTTATATCTCCAACGTGTTACGGCTCAAGTGGAGTCAAACGGTGTAAGACCCAGCGGTGTCCGCCGTTAAATACATGTAGAACGCAGCAAACTGAAAATCCAGGCGGCTGATTTGTACCAGTGTGACTCTGCTCATGCGCTGGCACCGCAAATTGTGGCACAATGGCTACATGCAGGCGCTGAAGCGTTAGACTCTGGAGGCGCGACACTGCAACACGCGCGAGTTGCAGACCAGAACCGCTTCCGGCGAGAGAAATCAATTGCCGAGTCCTCGCGACTAGCGATTTTATGCAATCTATGAACGTCTATTCGGCGACATTCGGACAGAGCGGCAACTTGAAAGAAAAGCGTGGGCTGGGCAAAGCGTCCTCTCTTTGCCGTCCGCCCCGGAACTGACCTCAACGCGGCGCACTGAAATTTTGGTCGAGGTCTTGACTACTGGACAAGTCGAGTGCACAATCTGGTTTTCATCTCTCGCCTTGCTTGGCGCTGCCATTTCACCGCTATTCGTCACCTACTACCGTAGTAATAATGCGCCTGCCTCTGGTTCAACACTGCAAAGCCCCCAGCCGAATCCTTGAAATGTCTTGGGTTCGTCTTGCATCGAATCGTCCAGCAAGCGCTTGACTCGAGTCTTGTCCATTCGACAACCGGTCGCCCATTCATCAACTTGCCTCCTTCCTCAGAAGCGCTCGACACGTACGAGAATGGGCTGCGCTTCATCCACTGCAATCCCCACGCTGTCTCAACCACAGAAGCTCGCCCCTGTCGAAGAAGACTTGTGTGCGCCAGCCATCACTACACTGCGGCTGCGTGACAGGTTCTGGGACCATCAAGGTGAGGAGGATTTTGCCATCTGCGACGCCGAATGGGGCCAGGATATATTCCGGATCCAAGCCACAACATCAGCGATGAAGACATTACGCGACCCACACCGCAGACCCCTCGTGCACATGAAGCGCGAACTCATGGCACCTGTGCCCACGTACAACGTATTCGACGCCAAGGCTTCTGCCGCTCGACTGTTCACTATCAAGGCACTACCTGAACTCAGCGTCGAGTTTGTCAGCCCTACGACGGGAGAAAAGTGCACTATTGGAATGTTAGGAAGCTGGTCAAAGCGCCAAGCATCTATCTGGCTCAAACAGGGTCGCAAGGCCTCCCGCACAACGATTGGCCGCATCTTCCGCCCTACAGGAAGCCGTAGTTCGGCAGCCACGACTCGCAGTTCTGTCTCTAGCAGTCAGCATGATGACGAATACTTTCTCGCCATTACGGGCGGTGTCGACATGTCCCTTATGGTGTTGATCTGCATCGCGCTCGAACAAGCTCAAACTGAAAAGTGGTAATCCAGCCCAAAACATCATCATGGTCCCTGTGGTCTCGCAAAATCCCTACATAAGTTGCACCTTGTGCTCCAGACAACCCACTTGTGTTTACCGTCGCAAGAGCGAGCTTCGCAGACATTATTTATTCAATAACCAATAGCACTGTAGCTCATGATCGTGTGTTGAATCTCATTGCACGTTGGTTCTGTCATCGCCTCCTTCCTCATCATCCAGATGCTGTCCTGAACTTTATCGCTCTACCGCGTCACGAACGATCGTTCGAATCACCTCGTTATGCGGGTAGCGCTTCTCAAGACGGAGATCTGCGTGTTGCTCGCGTAGCTTCTCAAACTGCTCCAGGCGGAAATAGCTCATCAGGTAGCGCTCATAGAAGTCGTCACGAAGCTTGGAACGAGCTTTCTGTGGCAATTTCTGAAGCATCTTTTCGCCAATGCGTGCATTCACTTCGAATCGCCCTCGAAGCTCATTCGACACCATCATCCTGATAACACTGTTGACCGGAACACGAACCAGCCCCAACTCCAGCAAGTAGTCTACCAGCAACTCGCATTCGTCGTCATATTGACGTGACACGCACTCGTCGAGTAACAAGTGCACCAGAAAACCCTGACCGCTCAGCACCGATGAGTGATCATCCCAGAACCGCAGCGAGTTCTCCACAGCTTCGCGCGGCGAGAGTTTTCTCTTGTCCATATCATAGTCAAACAATCGAACCACGGCAAGCCGTAGCGCTACAGCGCCACTTTTCGACCCAGTCGCTTCCATGAGATCCAGCACCTGCGTAAGGGCAGGAACTGGATGCCAGTGCTTCAGCATTTCCCAAAGCATCATGTTCAGCAACTCGTTCTCAGTATCTTTCTTAGGTGCCATATACATGGGAGATGTCTCCTCTTGCTCATCCACGTCCAATGACTCGTTTTTCAGAGTTTCATTCTTCAGCAATGATCCGGCACCATTTCTATCGTTGTTGACTAACACTTCCCCCATGTGCTCTTTTCGATCGCAGAAGAGCGTGGGGGCACTTGAACACTCGTCATTATTGCTCGCCCAGCAGAAATGCATCATGTCTAATGCAGTTGAGTCTTTAAAGCGACAGGCCGCGCGAAGAGCCTGCCGGAAACTGGCTTGGTGCTCTAGGATATGATGACTCGGATAGCTCTTGAAGACTTTGAGTGCACAATCCGGACGTTCCATATTCAAGCTCACTTTAATCAGCGCGCTCCAGAGAGCCGGCTTCAACACGTAGCCGGCGTCCTTGTGCAATGCTCGTGCTAGGTGGAGGGCAGCCTGCAGTTCCTTCTCACCGCGTTTCTTGTCGCGCAGGTTGGCCCTGATGGCAAGTTCGTAGCAGCCAAGCGGGAGAACAGAGGCAGGTGAATGTTGAACAATCGAATCAATCGCACGTCGTGCTAAATCTCCGTTCTTCTCGTCAAAGCATGCATGGAGCAACATGTACAAGTTGGGCACGGTTTTGCAAACCGACTTCAACACACGTTCGTCATCTTCGAAGACACGCACGAACTTGGTAGACAGCTTCAGCGCGTACAATGAACGGAGATAACTTGAGTATACAGCCTGGGACAATCGCGTGACACTGTCAATCGGGACTGGAATCTCCACTGTGTCCGACTCAACATGATTTTCCACACTTGTACTAACATCCGTGGTGATAGTAGCTGCCTCACGAAGGTGTTGCTCCTGCAGCCAAGCACTTCTATCTCTGTCGTAAGCCTCGAAAAACGCCACCGCCAGTTCATGATTGCCCATGTTGTGGAAAGACCTTACGAGTTTGCCCACAATCAGTGCCTCATTTGCTACTAACACGCTCATCTTTTTCATCCCAACCATGGACCCCACGAACGTCGCACGTCTGCCGATGGTGGCTGTCATTCTTGCAAAGGAGTCAGCGGGGACAATCTGCAAGAGCCAGGAGCAGTCTTCTTTCCCTTCTTCCTCGTCGGATGCCGCCAGTCGAATGCGGAGAGTGCGGCCTTGCTCCATGACAAATGGCTGGCACTGCGCCATAATCCGCCAGGCGTCCAGCAGTTCATCGGCCGAGGACTGTTTGATCTGGTGGGAGAAGCGCCCGAGGGCGCGGGCCGCGGATCGGCGCCTCTGAAGGTTCTGTGCGCGCTGGAAGGTCGGGAACGAGGCGTTTGCTGGCGGCTGAGGCCTCAGCACACGCTTGGCAGTCTGGAGATTGGGTGGAGCGCACTGGTCGCCTAATTCAGGCTTGGGTTCAGGCTCACTGCGGAGCTGTTCGCTCGGGTTGGAGCTGGGCGAGAGGCCAAGCCATGAAACGAAGTCGGAGGCGCGACCCCATAGCAGGCGATGCGTCTGTCGAGGCGCAAGCGGCAGAGCGCGGTGGCGCGACCGCAGCATTTTCAGTGACTATTACTTAACTTTTTGTGCTCATTCAATAAAATGTCAATTCATATGACCAAAATTGGTACAACTGCTCTGTGAATTCATCATCCGCCATGGATATCTGCAAGACAAGTTCGACTCGCTGGAATCCCTTTGAGCCCAAAGTGTTTTAGTATCCTTAGATATATTCATGCTTAGGATAGAAGGCACTCAAGCGCAATCGTTGCACATTGCAACGTACTAAATGCACATGTTGTCTGCCAGCCGGCCGGCCGATGTGCTACGGGCAGAAACAGGAGCGAGACCTGCTTGATGCTGCTTAAAGCATCGCGTAAACGACGGCAGACACGAGGGCGAAGGCCGTGGGCATAACGGTAGACGCGCTGCTGCTGGCGCTAGCTTCGGCTGACGCGCTGGAGCTCGTGGTAGTTTCGGCGGACCCACTGTTTGTGGTGCTGGGAGTGGCGGCACTGGCCGAGGCGGAGGCGGCGCTCGGTGCCTCCGTGGGAGCGCGTGTCGGCTGCGGCTCAATGTCGAACTCGCTGTTGGAGGATTTGTCGCCTGCCGAGACAGTGGCGTCGCTCGATCCAGACGTGGAGGAGGACGAGGCCATGGCGGCGGCCTTAATGAACTTGAGCGCGTCGTTGTTGTTGTCCTCTGCGGCCTTGAGGACCTTGAGCCGCGCCAGAGTCACCTCCAGCTTGGTGATCTCGTCGTCGACGCTGGTTGCATTGATGGCGGCCACGGCGAACGCCGAGAGGAGCAGGACGTTGACCACACGCATGCCTTTGTGGGTGTACGGGGAAAAAGCGATTGTGGCCGCGTAGGGCAACGCTAGACTTTCTCGGCTGGAAGGCATCGTCAGGTCGCGGAGGTCAGGTTGACGCGCGATGGAGATGTGCGCGACTGCGAGTAACTTGCTTCCAGTATGAGTCGTCTTGTCTTTGCTGGTTCCTATGAGCCTCAGTATGCCACTGGCTTTGGACAAACCCTTGAGCTTGACAGGCAACTCTCGCTGGTAGTCTACCCGTAGCCACCCCTCTCGCGGCCGCAGTTTAGTTATTAGCGTTGCCTCCTCCGCTCTCCTTGCGCTCGCTCAATCTGGGTTCCGCTCGCCAGCTCGCCTGAGGCTCCGCTTCCTTGCTTCGGCTGCGAACAGCCGAAGGAAGGAAGTAGGAAAACGTAAACCTACATCCAAGGATTTATGCTTTTTAGACTTTTAAATTTAAAAATACCCACCAATTGATGAATGTTACTGTATGCTATATGGGGGAGGCTATGGACCATTCAGCTGAATGGCTACATTCGTTATAATGAGCATTATCTGCCAATCATATGCAGCTATTAAATGAGGGGCTGAAAGGCTGAAAGGCTGCCAAGAGCAATGCTCAGGCCGCAACGCAGTTTGGCGCTGCTCGCGCGAGCGTTACGGCAGTCTACAGCTCGTTCTGCTGCCCCCGCGACCTTTTCTTCTTCGTGGAGTAGTTTCCGTCCGCAACCATCGCTGCGCTGTGCTTCGTCAACGCCTCTGAGAGGCGCGGGGGACCGCTCGCAAACGAAGCAAACTCCGTCATTTGCCATCGCTGCAGCGTTCGAAGGCCACGAAGATCTGGAGGAGGACGAGGGAGATGACCATATTTATGGCTATGAGACGATAGAAGACGTGGAGGAGCAGCAGCAGAAGAAGGCTCTCAAGGCTCAGTTCCTTCGAGGCATGGAGAAAAAAGCTTTGGATGCAGTCGCTGGCGTCGCAGAAGCGCTTTGCGGCTATTATCAAGAGTGTTGCAGACTGTTACGCGCCTCTGTACACTGCGATGGCCTTGGAAGGCAATGCCCATTGCTTGCAGTCGCAAGGAATGAGGCGAACGGCCTACAGGACCTCGAGACGCAGTTTCAACCGCTTCGCTTTGACGACTTGCTGACCAAGACCACGGAGCAGGAGGCGTTGGCTCTGCTTGTAATCGCGAAGCAGCCGGTGCTGGCTATGACCATCGTGGAACATCGAGAGAAGCTAACTGAGGAACTTGAAAAGCGCGCGGAAAATGGTTCGGGTGTCGTGTTGCCTGGCGCTAACGTCACGGGGGAAGACAATGCGGTGACACTGGGTACCTCTTTCCGTTCGTTTTATTCGTGGGCCATGAGTGCCTACACCTTGGCAGGAACATCGCACTACTCCAAGTTATACGAGATTTACAAGCTGGCGCAGGATGGCGTGATTTATCCAACAGCTAACATGAACACCCAATACTGCTACGCGCTTATCAAGGAGAAGCGTTACGATGAAGCTTTTGATCTATCTGATCTGGTTGATCGCGAACATCTTCCCGTAAATGTGTACTTCTATCGACAGCTGTTAGTCGCTGCTGCTTCTACACGTAACGTCGAGCGTCTGCAACCTATCTTACACGGTATGCGGCTCAAAGGTTTCAAGTTGCGTGCCGTTGACTATCTCTACGCCATCCGCACCTATGACGACGCGTATTTTTTCCGAGAAAGAAATACCGCTACTTTCTATCAGAACGGAATCGAGAAACCCTCTTTGACCCCCGTTGACACCTACATGACATGTTTGGATCGGATACGCAAACAAGAGGAAACACCTGAAGAGTTTGAGCGGATCGTGGATGCTGCGCAGAACGTGCTGGCGCTGTTTGATACAATGATAGACGTTGACGGATTAACTCCACGTGATGAAGCCTTGTTTTCACGTGTAATAACGGCAGCGGTGATTGCCCAGGAATGTGAACGCGTGCCAGAACTGCTAGCGCTGCGCGCTGAACATGCAGGAACCGGTGCCCCGCTTCACTATGTGAGCGTGCGCATGGCTGTGAATGCGCTCTTGCTGTTGGACAAGCATACTGAAGCATGGGGGCTTGTCCGTGAGACGTGCCCAACGTTGGAGCCTCGGCAGTACGCGTATGTGGTCAGCATTCTTGAATATCTGAGCATTAAGAAGCGTGGCCCCGATATTGTCGTGCTAATGAACGACATGGCGAAGCTGGGTATGCTCGCAGTTTTCGACAATACTGTGTGTAGACGTGTTTTGTCTGCACTTTGCTGCAGTGTGGATAGTTTGAGCGACGAACGACTGCTGCAGGTCATGGATCAGTTTGACGGTGTGTTTCGCTTAAGCTCCAATTCGCATCAACTGGGAGTGTTCCTGCGTGATTGCTGTTACTATGGGCGCCTGACCGCCTTGAAAGTAACTCTACGCCAGTGTATGTCCGCTTCTCCAGATAAGCGGCACATCACCAAGGGCAGAGTTGCAAAAACGATCATGAAGAGATTGGAAGAGGAACCAGAAGGCGAGGTGGACTGGGCATTCATGACGGAGGTGTTCGAGGCAACTGACCTCTTCTCCGTTAACATAAAGGAGGACGTTGACGAGATTGCGAAGGCTGCAACTCGTGCCTACGAAGCGCTTGGCCATCCTGATGGTGTAAAACGCGTTGCAAGCAGACAGCGATATGTGCGCAGTGAGAAGAAGAAGGCGAAGGCCAAAAAGAAAAAGGGCCGACACGAGGACATATTGGCGAAGAAAGAAATACCAACGGTGATCAATGGGATTCCTGTCACTTCGGCTTCTAGCTAGCAGAGAAGATCAATAGAACACAGGTTAATTTGCCTCCTACACTTAAGTAAAGGTGTTACAATTTCTTGTGTTCCTGTACAAGGAGGGGCTACAATTTCTGTCCTTATCATTTCTACCACACACTCCCTCCCCATCCGTTTAACGAGCGGCTGGAGCGTTATGCTTGCGGAGGTGGCGCGTCGCCGCTCGTCCTGGCTCCGCTCGTTAGCGACGGCTCGTCGTCTCACACGACCGCTGCAAATGCAGGCGACTGCTCATCCGCGTGATGATGAGGAGGACGACGGCAAAGAGAGCCACACCAAGCACAAAGGAGCTGCCGTGAGCACCAGACCAGTGCTGAGTCATGTGCACCTAGTGGCAAAAGACTTGAATCTGCATCATTCTGAGGCCTCTATCTCCCGCCAATCTATGGATGAAAAGTCTGCTGCATTGGAGGAAAAGGGGAAAGGAATTCAAGTTCATCACCTTCAGACAGAATTTGACACGGAAGGGTTCCCGTCTTTTATTGCTATGGACCCCCTGCAGTTGCAGACATCTCTAGAGCACGTTCACGGTTGCAGAAGATGGCGAGGGAGCTGGAAGACCCACGCACCGCAGCAAAGGGGGAATCGACTTACCAGCGATCTCGACGACTACTGAAGGCAGCGACAGGTAAACTGGATCGACTTCTGGCCAACATTGGGAAGAGAAAAGATTTCAAGCAAGTGGAAGCGGTGGCGTATCTTTGGAAAGAAGAATTCCCGCAGTTTGCAGGCCAGCAAAAACATCAGCTAATCATTTGCGAGCATTTCGCATTGGCATTGAACCGCCAGCAACGCTTCAAGGATGTGATTGATACATTTTCAGGCTGCTTCCAGGAGCATACTAACGAAAATCAGAGTGAGAAGGCGCTTGCTTTTCTGTCACCTCGACTGGCAGAGTCGATATTCGTAGCGATGGGACACCTTCGCGAAGCCTCACAAGCCTTGCAGTTGCTGGATACAATGCAGCGCCATGGCATTGTCGTGACCAAAATTGCGTATTTCCACGTGCTAAACGCCTTGCTTCGTGATGAAAGGTTTGCCGACTTCGAGAGGGTGATGCAGCTTTGCGAGGAGATCGTGACCAAGCTTCCAGGTGAGAGCGTACCGCTATCACTTCTACCCATGATTGTAATGACTGCTGCTGCTCGGGGTGAAGCGGATCGCGCGATGAAGTTCTACAGTCACCCACCAGACCTCTACTTGGGACCGTACACAGAGTTTTATTTCGATATCTGCTTACAGGAGTTACATCACTTGGGAGAAAACAAGATGCTGATGGAAATGTACCGCAATCTAATGGCATCCCGAGGTGCCAGTCAAGAGCTGAAGGAGCGTGTATCAAAATATCTGTTTCGCAAAAAGTGTCTCTCGTCACAGCAACCACTGTAACAAGCAGCTTGCAATGGCATGCGAGATTTTGGAAACCATGAACCAGCACAGCATTGCCGTTAGTCATCACTCCATATTCCCGCTGATGCGCGCTCTATTGCTTGACCCAGTGCGTGTTAAAGACAATAATGTCGATGACGATATTTGCGAAGAATATGATTGCCATGATCGAGTGGAGTCGGCTGAGGATCTGCGCAATTTTTTCGCGCGGTACTCCAATTCGCTCGAGTGGAATGCTTTTGCTTTGTGTGAGGCCGTCGTGGCTGGTGTTCGCGCTCATCGCGCAGATTTAGTAGACGATCTTTTTGTATACGCTTTGGATTGTGGAATGCCAATCAAGTATGCGGCGCTGGAGCAAGTGGTGGTCTTCTACTATCGGATGGGATTTATTAATGATCTTGAGCGAGTAGCAGATATGGTGCGAGCGCTACGGCTGAACAAGCACATTCCCCTTGGTATTGCTGTGACCGAAATCGGGATGGCTGCCAATCTGCGACTTCATCGGTACGAAGAAGTTGCCGTACTTTTCGAAGATTTTGCGACGCGAGATGGTGAAAGACGGCGTGTCTTGGAACGCCGCTTCATGCTGAAATCGGCGCTCAGTGCTTACATGCGCCTAGGACGCGTCGATGAGGCCCAGGCGATCAAACTGTTGCTACACCAAAGCTACAGCAACCTACTAGAAAGCAGCATGTTTCATGAGGAAAAAAGTGGGGGAAGGGACGGAGGCGACAGCGGGGCAGAACGCTGAGGATGAAGAACCTGAAGAAGGGAGAGAGTTTGACAGTCATCGCAATGGCGAGAACGACGGTTGTGACAGCAATAGCTGCCACCCCGACGACCTAGAACTATCGTCTTTGCGTCGCTTCGAGCACTAGACAGAGGAATCAATAAACGGTAGTAGGAGAACCTTCATGTGGTGAGCATCGAACCACTCCGTGCAACCTATTTTATCGCAAGGAGCAAATATAGCGCGCCAAAAGCGCATGATGTCGAGTAGACACGAGTCATATTCGCAAGAATGCCCGCGGAGAATGAGCTGCCGTCGGTGCCGACCGAGGCGCTCGCCATCTACGAACCGTTTGTGCAATGGCTGCTCACTGCACCTCCGGAAGAGCTTATGTCTTTGCCTGACGGAATTATCTCATCAATCAGCGTTACCATAGAAGACGATGAGGAAGCAGAAGCTGTTGACGTGAGGAGTTTGGACACCACTCAAGAAGAGCGATGGCCGCAGTTTGACAACGTATTCAACGCACAACTCGCACTTGCCGAGGCTGAAGTCGAGCTAGAAAACGTGTGGGACCTATCCTCCTGTGCACAAAGAGAGTGGAGTACACTGGATGAGAAGCTGCTGGATCTACAGGACGAGCACGACGAGAGTTGTGAAGCGATTGCACTGCTGGAGCGACGCATCATCAAGCTACTGCAGGACCGAGACCTGGCCATCGCAGAGACGTACACGACCGAAAAACAAATCCAAGACGCCGAGTTTTTCAAAATGCGGCAGCAGCAACGACGGCAGCAAGAGGAGGAAGAACAGAAGAAAGCTCGTGTAGCTTCGGCACTGCGCAGGTTACTGCTGCGTCGTAGCAGCACTGAAAGTGACGAGTTCAGTGCATCGCCTCCGTCGTCTCCAGCTCAAAAACTCTCCGAGAAAGACGTACATCGGCTGCAAAAGGAGTTGGCAGACTCGAAAGTGGCGGCGGCACTGGCCAAGGCGGAGCTGGACGAGCGGCGCAATGCTTTGCGTCGTGCCGAGCGTCAGTTTGCCGACGTGAAGTTGACTCTGGCCCAGGCTCAGACTGAGGAGGACGATCTGCAGACGTCGTTGCAGCAACTTGCGCGTGCTCGACGCAGTTCTGTCGATCAATTGCAGCAGATATCGCTCTTCTCCGCGGCTGCACTACCGCTGGAGCCTCCACCAGCTCCAACTGCGTCAAGGCGCTAGACCCACCATAGGCTTTGTGCAAAATGCGAATTATTTTAGGTATTGCGAAATTTGTTGCGTATTATATGGTATGGCTCAGACTCGAATTAAAAGTGCTGCTGCGATGGAAGAGGCCAAGCCCGTGTATTTCCAGGAGCCTGATGAGGACGAGAGCGAGGAGGAGCAGAACCCTGGCGCCTTTATGTGGATCGAAGGCGATTCCCTGGCGCCGCCCTGTCAGAGCGAGCGTGATGTCGTGTCTAAAATTGTGGAGATTGCAGGAGTGACGCCCCACGACGTGCGTGGATCAGTTGGTGGCAGTGACTCGAGTGGAACGACACACTCACATTCTCGCCTTGTTTTGTTCTTTGTTGTGTATGTGGTAATAGGTCGTGGTGGATTTGGGCTGTGGAGATGGCCGCATTTGCATTGAAGCTGCCAAACGATTCGGAGCTCGTGCTCGCGGTGTCGAAATTGAGGAATTCCTGATCAAGCGCTTCCGAGAGCTCATCGTGTCCAACAATCTGCAGCAACTCGTGAGCGTCTCGCATGGCGATCTGTTGGAGGAAGACCTGTCGGATGCCACTGTCATCGTTACATACTTGCTGCCGGACGCTCTCGATGAGTTGACGCCCAAGTTCACAAAACTGCTGAGTCAGGAGGAAAAGAATGTGCGCATCATCTGCAACACGTGGGGCATCCGTGGGCTCACTCCGTCCGAGCGTCATGACGCAGGACCATACGGTAATGTCCCGCTGTTTGTTTACAGAAGCAAGCCTGCGCCATCGAGACCCGCGTGAAGAAAGAAGAATGCTAGCTACTAGACCGCAGAATAGACTCAAGACCTGGAGACTGCCACATGTGTGAGTTGCGTGACGTTTTATCTGCCCACTGGACGATTATTTTCGTTCTCTCTAAAGCACCGAGTCGTTCACTAGGCCCCAGCAGCCATCCGGTTTAGGCGCTGCCAGTCTTGTTAAGACGGTGCACCACAAACATGCTCGTGTCCAGGTACGCCAGCGTCACGTTCTTGATGCAGTCCCTCTCCTTGGACGACAGCTCCGAGTCCGGTTTGCTGGCGCTGCACTTGTCCCAGGCGAGTGCTGTGATCTTGAAATGGCCTGTTGGATCAGAGCGCGCTGCTGCTCCTCCATAATCATCTGCTGCATCTCGGCGGCGCCGGCGGAGGTGCCAGCGCCGGAGAGAGACGACGAGGACGAGTCGAAGGACGACGGCACCGACGGCGCGCTGTAGTCGTACGAGGGTTCTTCGTACGAGTACGACTCGGAGCTCGTGGGCTCAGGCTCCTTGCTCTTGCCGAATCCGAAGAAGGACATGTTTTTGGTGATTGGTTGGCTCGACCGTTTGCTTGCTCTGAAGCCGCAAGCAAGCAGCCGACAGTAAAGTGCGCGTAGCCATCTTTTCATACTAGGTACACGCACTTTACAAACGTACTTACCATTGTAGGTGATTCGTGGCCATAATGTTGGATTCAGCATAGGCTCAGAAATAATAAGGTTTTGGCAAAAATCAGCTATATTTCGTAGGTGCGCCAAATATCCCACTACAAACCGAACTTTGACATTAGATGCGAACCTAGATCCCAAATGAACTTAAAGAACGAACTTTGACAATAACAACGGAACTTTGACAATAAGCTAAGTTCGTCTCCATATTTAAAAAAATGGTTTTAAAAACACATTTTTCATTTTCAAAGTTTAACAATTCCTCTTAAAATTCCAAATTGGAAATAAATACAAACTTTAACTTCGCTCTAATTAAAAACAAACCGTATTTCAATGCTTGAAAAAATTAGTTTGATCGAGGGGTTGAAGCGCGAATACTCTACCAACGTAGCCCGTGACGAAGCGAGATATCCATTCATTCGTTCGCATCTGCTTTTAAATCATGGTGAAAGTATATCCCCCTAGATCCACGTCCGCATATCACCAGCTTACATTATTCGTCGCGTCCGGAATAATGACACCAGAATGCTCGCCAACTAACCCATCCCCTCCAGTGGGTAGACACTATGTGGTGTAGCGATTGACCGACCAAGCTGCCGAGCCGAACAAACGACCCGAAAGCTGATTGGTGGAATCAGAAAACTCAGCTTGGTCACTCAGGATCAGTTCAGACACTTCACTTTAGTGACTGGATGCGTGAGTGTCATTCGTCGGAGAGGGTCCTGGTCCGAACCTAATATAAAATCGGCCAGGAACCCAATCCAGCTTATTTTGGTTCAAGGTACCCAAAGGTATCTTCGCACTTAGGACGCACTTAGGACCAGACGCGACTTTTCGGTATTTCCCACGAGGGGTCGCTGAGATCCAAAACGGACAAGTTCGCTAGATATTTGTATAGGGAATGAATATGAAAGATATAGACCCTTTCGGGTGACACAAACAGAGCAGAATATTCCTTCAACCCCTCAAGCGTCCAGTCCCCTCAGAAGTAAGACTTGTACGTTGCTGCTTGGAGTATGACTGCCTGGTGAACACGTTGGTCCATTTGGTGAGTGTTTGCCCTGGTAAGGCCAAGAGTGTTGATTGGTCTGAGACTGTGAGTGTGTGTGGCTGTATTGCCGCATATATTGGAGTGTCTGAAGAGCATTCCTAAGCTTCTTCCTGCCTTGGTTATACCGAGGCGTCCCCGAACAGAGCCCCTAAGAAGGATTGGTACCCTCCGTCTGTTGGGACATCGGGGTTAGAGTGTGAAACGTCTGAACCGGTTGCTCAAGGTTCAGGACGTGTGTATAAGTTGGCTACTAGTGATTCGAAGTGAATGATTCAGACAGACCTGGGTGTTCTGGGAGATATCGGGTACCTTCGGATCAATTGTACTCGATTCATCTGAGGAGAGTGCATATTGTTGTGGGGAAATACCAAAACCCTAGCCACGTAGACTAGGTCTCGCAGTGGATTGGAGTTTTCCTACACCACAACTATTACTATCAGCGGTGCAGGTATGAAACACAAGCTCAGTATCAACGGCTATGCTATGGTCGTGAAAAATGATGCAGGATGCCTGCACTACATGAGCCAGGGAAGCGGCTATTGTGGCGCTCACCTGAAGAAACAAGAACGTCGTCGCCGCAACAGAGGAACCACTATATAACGGTGGGTTTAAATAGTGACAGGCATGTCACTACTTACATTATCCGATGACACCCGCTTCTCAGATGGATTGGACGACTACGTCGGGTAAGTCGCCACTTGCTCGTCATTCTTAGCGATCATTATAGCCACAACCAGCAGCGAGGTTCCGCCGACTACAGAGCGTGGAAGATCGTGGACGAGGTTAACAGTCTCACTTAACTGTTGCAATCGTCTCCATCGTTCGCCTATAGCCAGACTGATCTGCACCCCGCACTTGCACAGTGCGGGTACTTGGAGCTCAATACCCTTGAGCTCCCCAAGTAAATTTCAAAGTGAGATATGTAAAAAGAAAGCAGGTCTCGCCTCATCTTGTGTTGACTCAACAGCTGTCCGATGTCAACTAAACATGCAATCTTCAACAGGACAAAGATCTCGAATGTCGACTCAACGTGTCCTCTTCAACGGCATGTGTCATCTTCAACAGGGAATCGTCTTCACACCAAAAAGGAAATAGATCTACCAGTGCTGATCACACGAGTTAGAAAATTTAAGGAGGCTATTAATTAAGGTTCAATAGACTACCTTTCTTCCTAGTAAAAGGAAACAGATGCCCTCCATTCTCATCTGGTCCTGACACTGTCACGGGACAGAACCCAGACTTGCTTTGAAGGACTTAGTCCGAGGATCCTCAGCGAAAGCTTCTTTGGACAAGGAGGGCGCTTCTAAGCAATAAGACCGCACTGATCAATACCTCCGCTGCTATCTACGACGATGCCAATCGAATTTAATAAGCGCTTGCCCGAGGAACGAGCGGCCTTCTTCATAGCGAGCGTGGGGTTCATCGTTGAGTCTCAGATGCGGTCCAAGGGGGCCCAAGAGCTCGAATTCTAGCCAATCATCATTGTTCGTTCAGGGAACCAATCCGAGGCGTCTACTATCGATTTACCAACATAGTGAGTTCAAGTCACTAGTAAACCGCCACTGATTTGAAGGAGAAGCTCGGCCCATGAGCTGGCTGCGCTCCAAGCTGCGCCAAGTGGCGGCGCGTGCGTCGGACGCGCTGGCTCAGGCCGCTGACATCGTGGCGCCCACTCTGTACGAGTCTCGCGTGGACGAGTTCCACCACCGCTGGACGACTGTGGCGCGTTTCCTCGAGTCTGTTCTGTCTCGAGATCTGGAGCCTTCCGAGCAGCGTCGACTGCTGCTCGAGAGCCACACGAGGGACTCGCTGCACAAGATGGTGATGCTTATCTACGAGGAAGAAAACGCTTCGGACCGCATGGAACTGGCGCTGGCGCGCTCCAAGGCGGCGATGGACGAAGCGAATGAGGTCCGAGCGCGCTCTCGCTCCCGAGCGCAGAGCCAAACGCCGTCGTCCCCCGACCAGCAACAGGAACACGCGAGTCGCGAGTGTCTCGAGTATTTACTGGAGAAACAAGTGATTCCTCATCTCTGTGAAGTCGGGAGAAGAGACAAACCTTTTGGAATTATGTCGTTGGCCATGCAGTTCGTGGGGGCGCTGCTCAGTCGCGTCAATTACCCCATCTTACCTACGAGAGAAGTGCACGTGTCGGTGGTGGCTCTGATTCAAGCTGCAGCACGTAAAGAAGTGGAGGATCCAGTGGTTAGGAAGTGCCTCATCAATCTACTTAACATCCTGTGGAAGAAACTGAGGGGGATCCTGTACAGACCGAATTCTTCTTCCTACACGCTGACCGACTCATGATACGCACAACGGATATGACCGCCAAACAAGCTGCTGCTACAATTGCTGCGGCTACTACTGCAGAAGGAGGAACGAGCAACAACCGACTGCGATCAGCAAGTGACGACCCGTTCATGCATCTTGGTCATCACAACACCCAAAGTGAAGTCCCGGAGCTCATTCTCTTCACTGGATTGTTGCCACACATGTACGCCATTGGCAAACTAGGTGAAAAGTGTCGTGAAGCACTTGTGATCGCTGCTGCAGTACACGACAAAGCGTTGTGTCGATTCGTGCTGCAACTGACGCCATTCTGTCACTACGCGGTGAACGGCGTAATTTCCGCGTTCGACGCACTGCCAAAGACGCTGACGTCGACGGCAAACACACCTGCTGCAGCTGCAGCTTCGGTGGAATCTGATGGCACGATGGACGTGGAGCTTGGCTATCTTGCAGTGCGATTGCGTTTTTGTAGCACGTTGGCGATGGTAGCACGTTACGAGCTAGAAGAAGTGGATGAGGTTACGGGCGAGCTGCAGCGGCGATCAATAGCCGACGAGCTGCTGGACCAATTCCGCTCACGTTTCCTGGAAGGGCCACTCCTTGAGGGTCTGCTGCACACGTCGGAGGCTGCATCCTGCGCTGCCACGCTCTACGCCCGTATTATCCTGGAGGAACTCACAGCTTGTGGTCGTGACACTCGCGCGAACCCATTGCTTTTCATTTATTTACAATTTCTGCTCGAGTGTTCTCCTCCACGTGCTGGTCTGTCGAAAAAGGTCCCAGTTGTTGCAGAGGAAGATAAATCAACGGCATCTGGTGAGGCTGCAATCGAGTACTCACCAGCGCAGTTGCTCCCATCTGAGTTGCTCCGACATATGGACTCGCTATCAAGCTCGTTGTGTATTGCTACTATCGACTTGTTCACGGCTGTGCTTGAACTGCAGGATGGCTACGTGGATAGCGTTCTACTTGGAGACCCAAAGCAGATGGGAGATGTAGTTGCTAACTCAGAGAACGGTTTCGCCGACGAGAGTGAAGGAAGCCCGCGGAGGCGACGACGCTCTTCAGCGTCTGCACACTTGAGCCCTACCTCCCACACCAACGGAGCTATCTGGTTTGCATCGAGGTTCCCGGAATCGGCTGTAGCCTCTAATGTTCATTTGTGGAGAATCCGTGCCTTTGCGGGACTGGAAAATGCATCGCAGGAGATTCCGGCAGCTGATGACCAGGAGGATCAGGTGCTCTCGCTTCTTTCGTACATCGCTGATGCAGAATATGCAGCATGCCAACGCGGCCCCGAAGACATTGATGATCTCGATGATGAAGATAGTGACGATCAAGAAGAGCCATCTCCCACAGCAGCATCACAACCAGATTCTACAGAGCGTTCGTCGGCAATGGCAACACCAAGCCTATCCTCCCCGACAAGAGGATCATCCACTCGAACTGCTGCAGCTCGTAACTCGATGAAACCATTGCGCGAAGTGCATTTAAGCATCAGCTTACCCTCTTTCTCGCCGGCTGAGCCCACCGGCCTACGGCAACGAACTCAGTCGCAACGTGCACAAGGATCGAGCACTGATTCTGGAGGTAAAGACATGCCCCTGTTCGTTCGTATCGTGTTGAACCGAGTGGAAAGGCTTCTGGAAAACTCTTTCCACGAGAATCTAGCTTTGTCTGGTTTACTGTATGCCCTCGCACAGAAATCGTGGTGCGCAGCCAAAGTATTTGATTTAGATGAAATCCTACCAGCAGGCCAGAGCCTGCGTAGTATCTTGGAGGAAGTGTATGCTGATGCGCTGCGGCGCTTGAACCGGTTGCCCAATGGCGCGACACTGTTACAGGAACTACGTAAGAAGCTCGTGGACGACGACAATGATGCGGTACTGAACGATCATGAAGCAGAAACGCGTCTGCTTTGTGGGTATGTAGTTTTGGAGGAGATCCTCAAAGAACTTTGCTCCCTCCTATTCGCTCGTGAACGGGTCAAGACTCTCCCCTTAAACCCGAGGGTTACTATCTAGAGCCGAAACGTGGGGCGCTTTCGCCGTCTTCGGCGATGGAACGTGAGCGAGCTGCCTCATCCGAGACGTTCTTCTCTGACGACGGCTCACAAGGTACCAGCACTCCGTCGTCCCCTCACAAGCAGGCCAGTATCGGAAAGGAGTTCGAGGAGTTGTTGGCTGAAGCCGAGTCCAGCATGGAGAGTCTGTTAATCGGGTCTGGCGAGAACTCGATGACACCTTCGCTTGAAGCGAAGCTGGAAGCATAAATCGTATAGACAGCGAAGCCAGCACCAACCCATACTGCAAAGCTCGTATTATGAGCGCAAACCACTGCAAACCGAATAAAGCCTGTTAGACCAATGATGTGAGATGAGCAAGGCGATACCAAGATCTGTGTAGCCCGTGTAGCAATACAGAGATTTGACATACCTGGTTGGCTTTTAAGCTAGTGCTGGTGTCGTGCTTCCGGTAGTCGTGTGATGAAACTTCGTCGCCGACTAAAGCAAACGACCGAAACGTCGCTATGCGCTCAACAAGGCAAGCGTCTGAACTGCCGCCACTTACTGTTGATGATGCATCTGGACGGGGGCTTCAACGACTGACACAACCATTGGCTCGACAGACGCGCTCAGCTGGTCCTGGGCCTCGTCCCCCGCCGAAGATCTACCCCCGACTTCAGACGCTAGCGCAGCTCACAAACAACTATGTTCGCGATCTACATGTTGGGAATTTTGTCGCCCGTAGTGAGGTGCGCTGGAGAACTTTCGATGGAGTCGACGTGCCCAACTCGGCGAGAAATCGAGCATGCAATGTTGTGGAGAGATCTGCGGCGCTTGTACTCCAGTGTGCATGGCGGAAGCATGCAGCGATATCGGAGCGAAAGCGTTTGGGGATCGAGGTTTGGCGATGTCAACTTGGCGTTGCAACGAAGATAACGAGACATTCGGCCAACTTGACATATGCGTTGCATCTGATGAACGCAATGGCATTGGAACACCGCTGTCTCGAGGCCATATCTTCTGTACTATCGATATACGGCTTTTATTTGCACTCCCCAGCACGATTACTGGCGTGGTGGCTGAGCTTTGAATGTGCCAAATTGCGCGGGAAACGAATTTTGCGGCATCCTCCGACTATCGTAGCAGCAGTGAATATTCTCGTGGAGTTGACCTGCCGAAAACTTGCAAGACTGTGGCGATGTCTTGTTCCACTCGCAGCGGTAACGATCCAGTGTCGTATTCGAGCTTACCTTGCTAGACAACTTGCGGGGAAAAAGAGGCTTGCGCGATTACAACATTTAGCAGCTATCAGGTTGCAGGGATTTGTCCGTGCGTACAACGCGAAGCACATGGCTAGAAGGGTAAGACAACGATGTGCGGTAATGCATATCCAGTCCTGGTGGCGGTGTTTCCTAGCATGTAGATGCTTGCAGCGGCGACGCATCATGTGGGCTGTCACTGCGGTATGTGTCCCTTTGATCCAACAAGCAGCGCGACAAGCTACGATCAGGTTGCGAATTGCGTCTGCACAAACAATTCAAAAACATTATCGTGGCAGTCGCGCACGTGCACACGTTCGAGAACTTGTGGGCTGCAATGAGCAGTTGAAATGGCGACAGAATCCCAGTAAAGGCTTTATTTTCTTCGAGCAGAAGCGCTACGATCGAGCTGCGTTGCATCTGGAAAATTGCTTTCGCCAAGGGATTTTCGCAGAGGAGGCGTTACCAGTAGCTCAGCCTTCATCGCCCGTCCATGTGATTGAAACCAGCCAGCCCCGTCGGAAGCTTGCAAGCGGATCAAGAATGTCATTTAGCTTCAGTTCTGCACCAACCAAACTCGGAGAAGACTGGATCCTGGATCGTGATAATAGAAGCAGCACAGAGAATGCAAACGACGACGCCATACGACTTGCAACTCGGCTAAGGTTTTGGCAAGCGTACGCGATCAGTCACTTAAGAGTGTTTGAGGCCACAGGTGATCTCTTCAACCTGCAGCAGGCTTGCATTGGGTGGGAGAGTTACTTACACGTGGATGCAGTAGCAGACTCTTGGACAGCATTTGAAGGACTGGTTGCCTCAACATTAGATGAGTTGCGGCTTCGCTCTCAGTTTGAGCTCGTACGATGTCTCTTTTGGGGTGGAAAAGACAAAGACAAGGCTTTAGCGTTATGTGAATTGATTCTGGAAGAGATTAATAGCTCTACAAACTGCTCGCGCAACACGGTGCACCTCAAATCTGCTGATGTTGTGGAGATGACAGCCCACCTGCTTATGATAAGTAGCATGATATATTTCGAGCTGGCGCGCTACGCTATCTGTTGTTCCCAGCTGCAAAAACTGCTAGCTGTAGAGGATCAACATGCTTTTACAGAAGTGGAAATTCGATTTACTTTGGTTTTGGTGCTGCTGAGACGATACGAGGAAGCCTTTCAGGATAACCAAAAAGGAGCTCGTGGAAGTGAAGAAAGCGATATTACGACCTTCGTGAAAAAGGCAGCTCAGCTGCTAAAGGACTGCTATCGGTCAATCGAACTGTGGCCATCAGTTGGATTTTACCACGGCTGGTTGACGAAGACTGATGCCAAAAGGCTACTAGTAAGTGCACAGATAGGTGCATTTCTTCTTCATCATCCCGTGAATATTGGAGTCTCGGAAGTTATGTGGCGCGATCAAGAGAAGTCGTCGGGGAAGATACTGCTGCAAGTGAAGCTATCAGACCAACCACTGCATATCGCAAGTATGCCCATTGAGCTTACTGATGATGGTCTTTACAAGGCGCCCAGGACCTCTGCACACACGACGAATTTTAGTTTGCATGGACTAATTGCATGTCTTCCAACTGAAGCTGGTGTGAATATTGAGCTAGGCATCCGGAAACCACTGCTTACCACTGTTCTAAGGAAAAGTTTGTTCGTTCTCAACTGGAATCACCACTTGAGAACGAGTCGATTCGTTCGATGATGTTAAACTGGTGTGAATGGGAACGACATCTAAACGACATTGTGGTGGCATGCTCTCCTGGGTCAGAGAGGAGGTGGAAACGAACAAATGAAACATGGAGCGCCGTTTGTTATGAGATTGCCAAAATACTTGAATGTAGCCAAGCCTGGGTATTTGCAGAATTCTGTGCTCGGGAAGCGCTGTTGCATTCGAAAACTCACTCGCATCGCGCGAACGTGTGTTTTCTGGCTGCAAGGGTTGCGATAAACGAGCAAAAGCGCCCTGAGAGCGCGTTGATGATGCAGCAGGCGTATTTGGAAAAACAAGCTCGGTCGGATTCGAGGTTCGCCACTCATTTATTTATTGATAACATGACGGCGGTGCAACGTGCCTTATCGCTCAATATTTCTATCTCGAAGCTGGAGCCATTTACGTGTCGCCTCGAGCGCATCCAGAAACTCGAGCGGCTGTGTTTAAAAGCATGGCGGTACGATAGCCTCACAACCAAATTCCGCGGAGATCCTTTTTCAGAAGCTGTGTTGCTCCAACGTATTTCTGATGAGATGTACGCCGAGTGTGGCGATACATTCTTTATTAGAAGTCTCGTGAAAGCGCACGTTCGTGCATACCTTAAGAATGATTTTTGGTTCGAGGAGCGTCATTTGCAATGCGCGTTTGCGGGTATTGCACGATTGTTTGAGCGCTTCCACAAGTATCAGGATTCTTGGACCACAGACATGACAAATTTGACGAACCATTTCGGAGATGCGGTCCTATCAAAAAGTACTGCAGAAAGACCATATGAGTTCAGCGTAAAGCTGATGCTGCTGTCATGGCACCATATCCCCTTCTTATTGTGTTTTGAGATTGCTGAAGTCCTCTATCGCTACCAAAAACATAGCACATCAGCATTAATTGACGTATATGAGAGCTTACTGGGTCGAATTCGCGGTTCACAGCCCCGAACACCGATGTACGCGTCATACGAAGAGTTGATCTTGCTTCGGTTGTCGTTTTTGCTGGTGGCGAGAGTATCTCGAGCAGAACGTTCTTGGCGCCACATTGATGCAGCCATCGCGACGATAAGCGAAATACTAGACCAACGAAAGGAGCGAGCACGGATGTTCACGTCTACGGCCGCAAAGAAGCAAGCAAAAGTATCCAGTGGCCGTCCTCAGTTCGTCTTCCTTTTCACCTTAGTGACGCCGAGGTGCTTTTTATTCGAGGGTTTTTACGCAGATAAGGGAAGATATGATGCGATTACCTGCTGACCGGAGGCTTAGCTGGCGGGACTATTACTTATTGCATGAGGAAGCGATGGACCTTGTAAGAAAATACCCTCCTGTGCGTGGAAACGACAAACGAATACCTAATAGTGTTCGGTATCGCGCCGAAAACGTTATCGGTCTGCGGGTATTTGTTGGCGCGACGAAAGGCGTGAAGATTGCCAACATGTTGCTCAGTCAACCATTTGTGGTAATTCGTCATGAGGGGAATGCCACACTAACTAAGACCGAGCCATCCTGGACGAATTTGTCTCCTAGTTGGGAAGAAGACGTGGAGTTTCCAATTTCGTCCACTTCGGCGAATATTGTGGTCAGTATGATGAACCGTGTGAAACGGAACTCTCGCTGGCAGGATGCACAGATGATTGGTTTTGTCTCTATCAAAATACAGGATCTGTTGGCAGCGCGCGACGGTATCACTCCAGGGAAATACTTTGAGCTAGTTGCAACGACAAAGCATCATAATCAAGGATCTGCTATCGCCAGCGACAAACACTTTTCCAAAGCAGCGCGTATCTTCTTGAGTTTCCAGGTAGTTTTGAAACCTCGACCGGCATTGCCATTGCCAGCTAAGATGGCTGCCGTATGTACAACACGGATTGGAAACTGGGATGTCGAAGAAGTACGGGCGCATCTGCATGGGGATTTCCAAACGTTTGTAACTAACCGCTGGATCTGGAGCCGATTTGCTCACATGTTCATGGAGGACGGAGATCCTTTTATCGCAAAGTGGTTTTACTTGAAGGCGGTGCGCTTAACGCCCACGTTAAAGAGCCGAGCGAGCTTGGTTAGCGTTCGACTTAAGCCAGAAGAGTCGTTATCGATTGCGAAAGATCTCGTGGGTCTAAGTTGTTGTCATCGGGTGACTTTGAGTGACTCCCGTTGGGGAGTGCAAGCTCTTCCACTGTTGGGACAAGCTGAGACTATACTATCGCGGCATATTGCCAAGCACGATCGAGACTATTGCACGGCTCTTAAGAAGCAGTTAGTTGCCGTCCATACACTATGTGCAGAAGCCCAAGGGAACCCACGCAGACTAGGTCCACTGGAGGAAGCTTTGACAGTGAAGGCGTTGGCATCTTCGGAATGGATTAAAATGACGAACGGAGACTCAATGGCGGCAAAATATGTAAATCAAGACACGGGTGAATGTTTCAGTTCGAAATGGCGAGTTGAACCTCTTGAGTATGAAGATAAGAGAATGATCGTGGCCCGAGAGCAACAGCGTCTGCCTCATCGTATCGTTGTGATGAATGGCGATATGAAAGCTCGAGTGTCTTGTTATCATCGGGAGCTGCTTCGGCTCCACGACGAAGATCCGTTCCAATGGACTGCAGTTTTCAATGAACGGAAAAAGGAAATTCAATTTTTTAGTCCATATTTACCAGAAGCCTATGCAGCCTCTCGAACGAGCAAATATCCTCCTCAGCCCCCACGTATGTGATGTTGGCAGATGAGTTTATTCTCTATCACGTCATTCTTGTCCAAGACGCCTACCGCAGGTATCGCCGTATAAGGCAACGATGGCGTCGACTTCGAGGGATTTTTGTGTCAGTGTCTTTGGCTTCATTAGAAATGGTTGCGGCTCGGCGGCGAATGTTTCAGAGAAGTCTAAACTGCATCCGCGTCGTGGTCAATAAGGCGCAGCATTTGCGCTCTGCAGACTTGCTGTCAAGCGATCCATTCGTACAACTTACGCTGACGGATACAACAGGAGATGTGGTGGCAGCTGGCAAGACCAGCGTATGTTACAGCTCGCTCAACCCGAAATGGAATGAAGAGTTTCATTTCCGCTACAGCTTCATCAAACACAGAATGCAGCAGACAGCAGCTCCAGCTTTGAATCCGAACTCACCACTTTTGCGCGATGCCTTACTGACACTCAAAGTGTTTGACTACGATGTCATTACAGCACGAATAGGTCATAGCAAAAAGTGGAAGCTGGCTGACAGTCGAATAATCTCTTCAGACCGTGACCATCTCATACTCACGAAGTGCTCTAACGACTTCCTAGGAATGGTGACAATTCCGATTCAGCCGTTTGTGTGGGGTAAACTCATGACTGCAGATTTGCCGCTGATGGGAGAAAACAACTTGTCCCAAGTGCAAGGGCTACTGACTGTCTCTATACAATGGACTCACTGCGATGAAGAAGTCGATGTCGTGACCAATGAAGCCAAACTCTGGACTATCGGGAGCGGTGGTGGCCGATCGTTAATTTCAAAGGCGCCAAAACCTCGACATAAACTGCCAGTGGACACAGCACGAGAAATCGACTCGCTTCACAAACAAATGGAACAGCTCCTGCTTCAATTGAGGACAATGGCACAGGATATTCTTTATCCGATGCAGCGGCTGCACAAACACTTGCAGATTGCTCAAGCCAGGGGCAAAACTGCCGATGAAGCCAAAATGTTAGAACAGCGTCTGGATACCTTGCTGCATACGCAGCTACTGCCGCAACAACGACATATACGAGAGATGGCAATTGAGCGAATTAATACTCAGCTTCAACTTGTACTTCAAAAGCTCAGTAAGCCTATGGACCAATACGTAGCGAGCGTTGACTATAGCTTGAGAGGTGAGCTACGAGCGTTGGTAGAGAACTTGAAATCAACGTCACGTTCGTTCGAGAAGGCGTTCATCGAAACAGGAAAACCTGTGGACGCGATAGCAACAGCACTGAAACAGCATCAACTAGTGCATGTTTGGAACGATCGGGTACGTCAAGTTCTCAAAATGTTTTTGTGGGAGACAACGTGAACTGGCATTTTGCATTAGAGACGACGGTGAGCGAGTTGTACGAAAAACTGGACAAAAGTTCTCACCATAGTGATGGATCTCATCCCAGTGAAGGAGTTGTTCCTAAAAGACCAACTACTCCTATAACAGTAGCAAAACGCAGGGAGTGCATTGAAAAAGTCAAGCAAGAAAAGGCTTGGTACGAATTGTAGTTAGCAGATGCAGCATGAAGTAGTAGGTTGCTGGTACTGTCTACATGAGCAAACAATAAGTCCAACGAGTTAGCATACTAATATTTCTTTACTGCTGGCGGGTACACATGCGCTTTATGTGCTGCCGAAGGACAGCGCTCAAGTCACCCATCTCCCTGTAAGACGGAAAGTAGTTGACATCGATGACATAGAGGTCCTGGGTGTCGTCCTCCACAATCACATCGAAGCCAAAGAGAGTCAGCTTGAGCTCGTCGCGAAGTCTCTTTCCAATCGAGCGCACGGCTGCAAAAATTTCTTCCTGCGTGCGGCCACCGATCGTGTCCTCTTGCGACGTGTGCTTGTCGTGAGGGTGAAAATCCTTCGTGGTGGGGTAATTCTCTTGCGTGTTGAAATGCACCTGTTGGGCAGCTCCAGCTACAAGATTTGGCAGTGAACGTCTCTCGGCTACATTGATGATGTCGCCCAGCACGTAGCCTTTGAATAGTCGACTCGAGTGATTAACGAACTCCTGTCAAGGCATCATCAGCAGTACCACGTCAGCAATCCCTACCCACAGAAAATAATAGTCGCAGCATCAGCAGCACAACAGCGATAATATTTTGCCCAACCTGATACAGTGCCGGATACTCCACGTAACGCAAATCTCCTTTCTTGGTGATGACGCTCATCATATGTGAGCGGTCCGTAGCTACACCGACACACACAGACATCCATCCTTCGTGAGCACCTAGAGTCCAAATATCTCCTCCTCAATGTCTCTTTGAAGTATCCTCTTACCACAGGCCTCCACGGACTTGCAGATGAGTGGGAGGCGTGTCTCTCCTCCATCAATAGACTTGTGCAGCGCCTCGAACTGCATCTGCGACTCCACCACTTGGAAATTTGGCACTTTAAACGCTTGCACATTTTCTCCTTCCTTCTCTAATTTCCGCAGCATTTGACAAGCAGCATGACGGTTCGTGAGCAGGTGGACGCTGTCCATGGGGTCCACCACCTGCATCGACGGGTTTTGGCGCAGGAATTCCTGCACGACCTTCACTCTGACAGCTGCGTCTCCGTCCCCAAGCCCTGCGAACACCATGTCATGCGCCAGTTTGTGCAGCAGCGCGTCTAGCGGCCCGTAGTGGGAGGAGAGGCGAGTGGCCGCCGCCTTCACGTCTGCGTCTGTGGTGGAGGCGCCAGAGGGAGTTACGGCCTGCAAATCGATCAGAACGAAGCGCACACCATCCGCTTCCTCGCCCAGCACTTCGTGGAGTCGAGCGAGCTTCTTGGCGGGAAAAATCACGCCCACAACAAGCGGCTGATGCGTCGCCATGTCCGTCATTTTGCCGTCTTTGTTTTGATTGATCTTCCGGGGACACAACATTCGGACGACATTCACACAACATGGACAAATATGCGACGTGTGTTAGTTGAAGTTGCATTGATTTTATGACTGCAAAGAAGAATCTACGACGCAAGGAACTTTTTCGTGTACTCGTCGGCGTCGATGAGCTGAAAGCGGTGCGAGCTGAGAACTAGCTCGGCGCCCACCACAAAGTGCTCCAAGATGTAGCGCACACCCTCGGGGCTCTTGTACGTGCCGCGCTCGAGAAATTTGCCGTTCACAATCCCAGAGTTGCGCATCTCTGGCTCGTAGACGGATATCGTGTCATCTGTGAGGAAATACGTGACGATAAAGCGGCGCTGCTGTTGCTCCTTGCGAGTAGCAATAAGCCTCCCTCGGAAGCGAAGCAGCATGCGGTCGAACTCGGCCATCTTCTTGAAATCTTTCCGTGGCGGCTTTGGGCACAGCGAGTTGCACGACCCCAGCGAGTCCTCCTCTGTGCCATATCCATTGTATGGCGCTGGTTCAGCTTTTGGAAACACTGGTTTCTCGACTTTCGTAGGCATCGGAGGAGCCAGCACACGTCCCCAGGCCATCTGGTAGTAATCGCGTGTGTACTTGTCTGCGTCAACAAGAACCATGTTGCGGCCAAACACATTGAGCACCGCACCCACATACAGATCTGACTCACCGTAATAGCTCTCAGCACTGGTGGGTTCCTCGACGCCGCGGTCCTGTTCGTCTCTTAAGCTCTCGTGCCAATTCTTGAGAAGGCGACCACGACGTAGCAGTAGAGGGAACGGATCGCGGCCGTTGTTGGGACGCGAAACTTCTTTGAACTCGACCGTGTCGTCTTCGAGGAAATAGTCGAGAACATAGAACATGAGATCACCGTAGAGCTCGTCGCGAACATCGTATTCGCAGTGGAAACAGAGCACCTTGCGATTATTGGCCAAGAACTTGCGCTTTTTCTCCGACTGCAAACGGGAACGGATGGGATTGCCTAGTGAGGCCTCCATATATGTTTTGAGTGGATACCGCTGTTTGCCGTAAAAGTGGTCGTGGTCACCTCCGCACATTCGAGTAATCTGATCACGCGTAAGTGTGTACTCGTCTTTGGGCACGGGTAGTGGTGACCCCACATCTTCTCCTTTCTGCGCGTAGTACTCGCGGGTGAACTCGTCGCAATCATACAGCTTGAAACCCCGCCCGAAAATATGCAAGTCCACGCCAATACGCAAATCGGCCGAAGTGTACAGCTCGCCATCAGGACGTCGTAGCTTGCACCTTTTAAGAAAGGTGCCTTGAGGAATGCCGCTGTTAGATACTCGAGGCTCGATTATCTCAAATGTCTCGTCATGCAGATAGAGCAAGATGGTGTTTTTGCGCAGCCGTACAACTTCAAGGTTGCTTTCATCGACATTCTCCACGTAAAAGCCCTGGAAGCGCAGCACTTTCAGCACGTTTTGCGGTGCGAATTTGCTCTCCTCCGGATGTTCAGTTGCCATCTTGCCAATGTCGTTGGCTGTCGTGTCAAACCGGTTGGGGTCGCGAAGGTCCAGCCTCGTTGTCAACGGGTTCATTTGATTCAGCGTGCTGTCCAGACGCAAAGTCTCCTCGACGAGCTTGAAGCGCTGCGGTTTAAGATGCGACCGCAGTCGCGGCTCGTAGTTGGTTGCGCCGAGCAGCGTGTTCTTGGGCGTCGTGGTTGACGCCATCTTTTGTCGTCTTCTGTCTGATGGAGGGGCTGAAGCTATGACTTGTTCTCGCTGGTGAAGGAAGGGGGCGCTATTCATAGTTGAATGCACGAACCATAGATAACTCCACCTGGTGGTGCAAAAATAGCGGCTGTGAAGCTCATACTAGATGATCATACCTGTAAATGTCTTGAGTTTCCAGTCCAAATCCATTTCAGCAAACAGTAAAGGTATAACATTCAGATCGAGGAACAAATCTCGCACAGACACTCCATGCATTTCACTTAGTCAAAGAGATAGATCCGGCATAGATCTCGGAAGTAACAGCGTAGGATACGCTGCTCGGCATCTTTCACAACGGGCGAGGGATTCGAGCTGTTCAGCTCCGGAGACTGGATTAGATTTGTCAACAGTGTCACGTGTCTGAATGAGAATAAAACAACACAAGTTAGGCTATATATCAATAGTATGCTGCAAAAGGGGATTCACCTGTCGTTAAAGTGCTTCGGACTCGAATGTAGATGCACAAGCAGCTCCAGGAATGGCAGCTACAACAGTCAGAAGATCAGACACTATGGTTCCCAGCGACGGTTAACACTGTTGGAATGGATGACCATACCTCCCAAAAGTACTGGAAGAATGCATCATCGTGCGATTCTGGGGACTGCCGCAAGATACGAAGACCATACTTAAACTCTTCCGGCACAAAACATTGGTACAGCACCGCTGCTGCTACATGCGCACCAACTTTTATGAGGCACTGACTCTGTCATGATATAGTATAGATCAGTATTTTATCCATCATGATGCACAATATGCGTACATGTAAAACAAAATGAGGAGAGCACATACCAACCGGACAAGCGAACTCTGATCGATGATGTCCACCACTGACACCAAGTCTGCAAAGAAATTCGTCGCCAACGATGCTGCCACCAGGTAGCCCTTAAGAGCAGCACGCGGGTCTACAGGGGAGCAAACGCAGCATGGTTATCAAAGCTGTCCCATATTTACCTCAACTATCTTCCAGATGCCAAACGCAACTCAGCTCACCTGATGATGAAGTCAGTCGCTGTTTTGAAATAGGATTCAGCAGCAAGTCGGCCTGAGCGCAGTGCCACCTCGGTTCACGACCACAGCGAGATACCAAGTTGTCGATCGATCTGGAATGCAATTCCACCAAATCTGCCTGAAAAGCCTTAAGGAATGGTATTGTTGCGAATTGCACATCTGGCATGTCAGCAGTCGTTGTGTCGGTCTCAAATGCTGTCCCTGTGGCTTTATCTGGATCAGGCGCAAAGGCCTCTATGAACGCAAGATCTCCATACGGGGTGAGATCAAACGACACACGGTAGTCGCAAACATTGCGTATATATGCGCGGTGTAACAACCCCGCAGAAACACACGCCAATGTCTCCACGATCCATAATGGTAGGCCAACCAACACCTTAGTCAATGATTTCTCAATCTGTTTCTCGTCGTCAACGCTACTGTCCAAATCTGTACGGGTCGCTTTCACCACTTCACGCCACCGCAGTAATATTTCTGCCACAAGTTTATTGCTCGCTGAGATGGAAAACTCAGTGGGGCCAGCCCCCAACACTGGGGTTGAATTATCACCCGTATTCACACACTTTGTGCTAGCTCCGTTAGGCGAGAGCGGGGATGTCGCTAGCGAAGACAAAAACTGTGTCAATGCGCTACACGCCACCGCAAAATCACATTCACAGTGCAGTAATGGTGATTTGTGATCCACGAAATGGAATGTTGACAACATATCTGAATAGTTGTTAACTGAGCAGAATGTGATCAGATTTCTCGAAAGCACACTGCCATTGTTGTTCTGATCACCACTCTTGGCCAGTGCCACATCGTTGGAGAGGGGGCAATTTCTTTTGCAGCGCGGTGACAAAAGTGTCCTTCTCAGAAAATGCAAACATGCTGCTCACGTCTGCTTGTAGTCGGAAATTATCCCGCTGCTTGCCAACCGAATTGCGAATGTGTTTTTCCACCGTTAACAAATTGTCTAAACTCTGCGTGGATGGCATAATCACCAGGTCTTCAGCTACGTACAGTCGATCCCAACGGTGGAGAAGTTCTGACACGCCAGATAAACTCAAAATACAGGGAAAGTGACGGAGAATTCGTGCCACAAACTGCTTGACATGCACTGGTGCATTGGCACTCTTGGTGTTTGTGAAGGCAAAACCACTGAGAGATAATACAAAACGGACAAGCATCGCAAACTGCTTCTTTGACTCCGTGATGCTGTCCATGCTCTCACGCGATACAGAGTGGAAAATTTCATCTTGAAGCAATCGGATACACTTACAGACGCAGTTGTCTATAGCAGTGACCTCTTCTTGATTTCCGTCGAGAATAAGCGTCCGCACAGCATTTTGCAGCGCAACCCGCTTGTAAAAAACGAATCGTAACCGCAGCGAGGTGAGGGTCATCGTCTGTAGAATTGAAGCTGCTGGATCGTAGCAAACGGAGAGCCTGCTGTTCCAGTGCCGCACGATAGCCCTCTGGCAGTCGAGTCAACTCCGAGGCGACAATATCCTTCTCTAAAAGTTCCACCACCTTGTCCCAGTCTCGAGACTCCCAGGCCACTTCCACTTGCAATTTTGGTGTCTTCAGTACTCCTGGACCCTCGTTCACGGACTGAATTTCCAGGACAGCTTCGCAAGCAGCAAGATAGCCTTCTAGATTCGACCGATCACCTTCAGGGAGCATAATCGGGTCTTTCCCCAGGCTATTTTCCGCGTCTTCCATCAGCTCTAAGGCACGACTGAAGCAGCTGTATGCTTTCTCGTAGCCATTGAAGCTGAAAAATACATGCCTAGGTCTAAGAATGCCTCTAATTGAGTCTGCAACGACAACTTCTGTTTCTCGTCATTCATCAAGATCGTCTGGATATTCTGCGCCACTTGGAGGTGCGTGGCCATGAGGTCGCCCAGCGCCATCTGGTAAGTGGATGAGAGCTCCTCGCCCTCGCCGCGGGTACTGCAGGTCAAATATCCATTCTGGGACTGACTCACCAGGGCCCTTAGTGTCCAGCGATTATGCATTACGTGAGCTTCGTAAGGCTGAATAGAAATTTCCCCTGTGAGCTTGTCATGGGCACTGGCTGGTTGCTCAGCAAAGTCCACGATGCCGTCTAGCAGCAACCGCTGGAAGTGCAAAGGGAGCGCCTTCTCGATCTTGGGCAAAGTTAGCTGCATCTGTAGCGCTACTTGAGCTGCCACCAGCAGCAACGCGCTGTAGCGTTTGTTGCGGACGTTTCCTTCGTCCGCTACGAGCTGTGCCTGGTCCAGGAACTCCCGCACCAACTCAATGGCCGACGTGGCGCTGTGCACATCGCGCTCCTTTTGCTGGCGGAGCGTCGTCAGCTGCAAAGAAAAAGTAAATGGATTAAAGCTATAGAAATGAGTAGGAGCCACAGGGACGAGGGTGACACAAGGGACAAAAACAACAAGACGCACGTGCTTCTGGAGCGCCTCTGGGTGGAGCAGAAACTCGAACCACGCGTAGGACGGAGCCGCAGGAGGGATGTCCACGACTGGCTGCTGGAACAGCGAGCGGTACACGCCGTCGTCGTGCTCGTGCGGCACGGGCGTCCCAGGTCGCGGCGACCCAGGCATGAGCGGCATGGCAATTCCTGTTTGAGGCCGATACAAACCCGAAAACAATTCGTTAACCCTTTCGCTAATGCTCCTTTTTGACTAATTGGGGCATAGCCCCTATAAAGAAACGACAACTGGACTTCTTACTCCTATTTACTACTTTTTGTACCCTTTTACAATGCAGCTTGTAAATGGGCTAGGTGAGATGACACGACAGGGACACTTTCGCGAACATTTTACCTCTTTATAAGAACTTCCAATCGCTTATGACCGACCCTTCAAATAAGCATTTGCTGATATCACCTTTCTTGAATGTCTAGATGCCACTAAACCAAGGTCAACGTTTTATGGAATAGCGAAGGGATGCGTTTGTATCAGTTGAAGATTTGAGATGGGGTTTTAGAGGCCGAGGATGCGTTCATTCCCTCAATAGAGAGCGATGTCAGTCCTATTTAGCAAAAACGGCAAATTGGACTGTATAAGCTGATGCGTAAAAAGCGACGACCGTCAGTAAGAAGTCTGAAGCGCGGGTGAAGCGCGGGCAGCACGTAGCGAACGTCCGTGAGTGTACGTGTAGGTGCATGACGTGTGTATGTATGTGGTAAATGTTGTGTATTGAAGATGCTGCCACGTAGTGTGCTGCAGGTACTGCTAGGAAGGACGGTGCGATGCGAGGCGCAGAGGAGGGCAAGAAACGTTCGTGTTGCTGTACCATCAGATAAAAACAGCGTGCAGACGAGTACTTGACCTACTGTCGTAAAATGTTTGATGAATGCGTGGATGTTGTCAACCGAGCAGATACAGTATTTGTACAGACGACGGCAACGAAGCTGTAAGAAAAGCGCGTTCGTCGCAGACAACTACAGAGAGAAGCTCTAGATCAGTGTCATCGTGATGAATTGGGCGCTACTGAACGGGAATGTCAAGCGAGTTTAGCTGGCAAATATTCTAATCTTGACGATTGACTTTGCCTTTGGCGGTACGCACTCGAGCTGCTAGTTATATTCGTTTTGAGGTCAGCGATGGGGATCCAATAAGACCGAAATTTGCGCAGTAGCAACCTAGTCAATAAATAATAAGAAATACTAGCTTTCTGACGCACAAATCGTGTTTGCTACGATAGCCACTAAACGAAGAAAACCTTATAGTGCTTGAAAACTACGACACACAAGAACCATGATCGACGCGCTACATTAAACAAATAATGACATTGTCGATGATAATATAAAAATATTATTTTGAACGCATAAAGTCAACCTGAAATGAATCAAAACTATACGCTGCGCTACAAGGCTTCTAGTAGGTTATCATTCGCATAATATCGCTTATAGTAGCGGACATCAGGATCCTCATTCCCAGTAAGTTCACTTGCATTTTACCACATCCGCACAGGATGCAAAAACGACGACGCTAGGGCAGAGGCAGCTTGCACGGCGTCGAACAACACTTGCACGGGGAAGGAGACGCTACGGCGCTCGTTGGTACGGAAGTGGTGTTTGATGTGCGCCTTGAAAGTTGTCGATGACCTTGTCCTTGTCCCCTGGAGAGCCAGCACCAGCCATCTGCCGTGTCAGAATCGCAACTAATTGACGATTCTGCTCCGTGTTGGCAGCAACCGATGCCATGAACGACGCGTGACTCTCCTCCAGACGCTTGCGAAGGATTCCGATGGTATCATCCCGACTGTTTAAACCCATTTGCATGAGGTTTAAGTCCTCAGTGTGCTTGTCCATCGAAGCTTGGAGCTTCCTCAATTCGATATCAGCCTTGGCCGAGTGCTCTTTCGAGGTCTTGAGTTGCCGCTCGAGTTCTTCAACCCGCGCATAAGCAGCCTTCAGCATAAACTCTGCGTGCTCAGCACGATGAACCTCGGGAATCAGTCGTCGCTCGGGAGCAGCCAGAGTTGCTTGGACATTGGTCAGTTGACCTTGGAGCACGCCTACGTGGCGTCGGGGATGGGCTGGAGCGAGTCCACGGTGGCATCAAAACCCATGGCTTGGTTTAGCCGGCGCTGGAGAGGAGCATCGCCACGGAGCGGAGGCGTAATCCCTTGCTGAATAATCAACTTGGCCAGCCTGGTCAAGTATGGGAGCAACCTAGTCAGCAGCTCGTCCGAAGTGGCGACCGACGACTCCGTCAACAAATCCTGCATCAACTCCTCGGTGATATGCTGGACAGGCCCAACAGGGGTCGGAGGTGGTGCTGGAACTCCAGCCGAAGGCTCGGTGGGCGACGGAGCAGTAGCAGGTTGACTTGGCTGGCTCATTGGGCTGGAAGCGGGCGTTGTCGAAGTTACTGGTTGAGTGGACTGGTCAGTGGTATCTCCCGCGGTCTCTGATAGAGTTGGGCCCTCGGTGATCTGTCACAGGAATGTGAGACGAGGGTGTGAATGTGTGGAACGATCGAGCGAGTGATGAAAATTGACGACTTACCGCTGGCAATGGCTGTGGAGGTGCATAACCAAAAGCTCGGAAAGCTCGATTGGTCGCACTGCCGAGCAAGTTGCGTGACATAGCGGGTGGAAAAGTGAAGATTTGAACGCTGGAAGTGCCGCAACAGTGACCAGTGTGGTGGCTCCAGTTGTGGCAGGGGCAGTGGTGTAGCGATTTCTCACTGTGGGGAGATACGCCAGTTGACTGACCTGCCGCGCTTTCCGGAGAAACGTCGAGTATCCGGCACTGTGATTGGCCGATATTATTGGGTGTGATTGGTCCGTATTTCATACGACCGACTACTCATTGGCTATATTGAAGGACCTGGTCACTCGAGCGAGGAGGTCACTATTGTGGATACCGAACTTTGCCGAGTCCTCGGTGCGAACCTATCTGGGTCTAAGTGCGGATTCCCCGGTGGTCGTAAGTTCGACCCTGAATGAGTGCGCGGTGACCCTTCGAGAGCTCGGTGGCTATTTTGAGTATTCGGTGGCCCTTCAGGGACGCTCAATGGGGGTTCGACTCTTCGGTGAACAGGCGCAGAGATCCGTAACGGGTCATAGTTCATTACATAATTGTATAGTTGCATAATTAGTTACATAGTAGGATGTAGGTCCGAAAGGACATATAACCAGATTGAAATATTCCACCAGACATGAAGAGTGAAGTGGAGACCTTTTAGGTGAGTATACTTGCTTGTTTGTGTGGGTATGCCCGTCATTGAACACCGAGCATTGCTGTGAAGTGTTCACCTGGCAAGGCCAAGAGTGTGTGGCCGATTATATTGGGAGTTTGTATAAGGTGAAGGCTGAATTGCCTATATCTCTTTATTTGAGTGCTTCCAGCCGAGGTTTTGCCTCGGCGCCCCCGTATAAGCCTAGACAAGGCCTAGTACCCCTTCCGCTGTTGGGACTACGGGGTTGTGTGAGTGTGTAGCGCATACTACCGAGTGCTCGTGGTAGTTGTGCGCGGTGTATTACTGGTGAAAGTCGTATTTAGCGAATTCACGGTTCAACGTCTGGCCCGGTATAGGGACTGAGTCTGGGCCTTCAGAATTCATCCCGACTATTAGTTTGCCGGTCTGGTAGACTATTTGTTGTGGGTTTAAGCTATTTACACTACTACCGAAGATTCACGTGGGTTTTACAACTCCACAAAGTCCGTCTGCCGCACCGAGAGGTTTTCGGCTGGAGCAGGGCAAGCACTACTTTTCTGCGTCTTTGCGCACGACGGCAAAGCCCCACGTCCACCGGCATCTTGACTCTCAGCTCCGGGATTGTTCTTCGTGCCTTGCTTGTCCTGGATTGCTTGAACTTCCTCGTGGCTTTCCGCATGGTCCGCGTTAACATCAGAGGAGACGACAGCCTTGCCCGCTACTCTTGAGTGTGGTACTTGCTTTCTCCTTTTTGTCTTTTCTCGCCTCTGCAATCCGTTTGTAGCGCACATGCTGCATTGCGTTCTGGCGCCGTCGATGACCATCGTACAACAATGACGATCAGCATTCGGCTTCACGGCCTGCTCGTTGTCGCAAGTCCCGTGATATTGACGCTACAAAGGCATGAAGTCCCGTCGTGAACGGCTAGCACGGAAATCGCGCCTTCCTTTCGCCTGATGGGACTGCTGGGTATCCCATGAGCCATACTTAGCGCCGTTCTTTTTGTACCCATCTCTTCCTTACGTGCAGACGACTGTTTGCTTTCTTCGCGTGGGGAGCCTACCACGATAGCAGTCGGGCGAGACAATCGTATATGCATGAGCAACAGGCCACACTGTGTCTACTACTAGAGAAATATTTCTCTCTTCATTGCGTCAGAGGCTGCAAGGCTGCAAGCTCCGCTTTGTTCGGCAGAGGGAGAAACTTCAATCTTGTTGAAGCAACAGTTGTTTGACTGAGTCCCTGCGAAAATCGATACTCTGCACTAGTACGTACTTAAGTGTGATTTTATATTTGTATGTGTATGTGGGGCGGTGCAAAAAACTGTGCTGTGGCATAATTTTTGGGCAATGCCCCGTAGCATCTGCGGCGACCTATCGCCGTGAGGATGCTGCCATACTAGTTTGAAGTATACTATACTAGAGAATTGGGCTGGTACATAATGCCACAAAGTTAGACCTGGTAGAGCGAATAATTCATCGAAACACGAAATACAAGGATACTTATCCGAAAAGTAAGCATATAAAAGTAAATAACTCTATTCCACATAAGTCTTTACCTTTATACAAAATATAGGATATCCAATATGGGTACAGTAGTCTCGATTTCAGAGATGTTAACCAATGCTTTTTCCAAGAAAGTGGCTAATCAATCGACGCTGGATTAACCCACTCATTTCCAAACTCTCACATCGACGAATCAATCAATCTACCAGTGCGATTTGCGCCGTGACAGCCACCCCACCCTTAAAATTTTTGCTGTCGCGGCGCACTGCACACAGCGCCTTTCAACATATCAACGAATCAACCAACCACTATCGACCATGCAATGCACCAATATTGTTTCGAAATGACATGAGGTTTGCGTGACCCCAAGGACGCAGAACCTCCCACGTTGTTTTATATACATGCTTTCTAGTATTGCGAGCGGTAGTGCGCCTTTAGTTTAGAGAGTAAATGCTCTAGCAATATATGTGCATTTTTCAAGCATTATGTAGAAGAAATGCACAGATATAAAAAAGTTTTTAAAATGAATTCACAAACTGTCACTAAAGCAAGTAGCTCTGACTAATGACCTTCGGATCGAACTCCCAAATCTAATGAGCATTTCACAAAAATCTCCAATCTTTAAAATTACCTGTCAGGATGATAAAATTGGGAGTGAATATTAAGCCTTTCACTTGCTAATTGTATTGAGAAAATGGTGTTCTCTACTTCAAATTGCTAAGTGAATAATTCTTTTGTTGAGCTGTCCGTACTACGTTGCAGTAGCACTATCAGTATAACTGTGGTGTAGCGGGAACGGCCAACATTTGGTTAAGGCGCGATCCAAGCTTCCTACTTTCGCCCAGACACCGACTAGAGGAGGGGTACTCCTGCGATCCGTTATCTAGCTGAACTGTTTCACCTTGTGTATCCGTTGGCGGGCGGGATCTGCTCTCTTGATGACTTGTGAAGTGTCGATCTGTGAAGAAGAACGTCTTGGCAGGACATAGGAATGGGGTGGAGCAGCGTGGAAGTCTTCACACTGCGTCCTAATAAAGATCCAGATCGGAAGGGAGTCGATCGACCTTCGACCTGGCGGCGGGACTTGATCCGGCCGTGGGTCGTTGCCTTTGGCGTAGTATTCCTTTACGGGGAGGTTCCGTTGCGATGCTTGCCGTCTCCTATGACGGGATCTTGAGTTGTTGAGAATCCGATCGATCAGACAGCCAAGCAATGAACTCTGTCCGATCGAGGGTCAGCATCTGTAAGCAGTAGTCTAGATGGAGGAAATCTGGCCTATATATTATCCAGTTATCCGATCCGACGCTAGATCTACCGCTATGCCTTCTTCCAATATGCCTCACGGCCAATGTAGTTCCCGTTCTTGGTGATTCCTTAAGACACTTGCGCAGTACAAGGCAAATTCGGTTCTATTGATGTTTATCCAATCTGACCTATTGACCCCATCCTAACTTCTATCCTACGATCAGATGTTACCTGGATACTTGGACCGGCTGTTCCCGCTGTGCTTCCCATCGATCGACTCAGATCGCGGATCAGCCCGATCTGATCAGCTATCAATCGACCCGATCCGATCAATACATAGATTGATCCAATCGGATACGCCGGTAGAGCGACTTGATCGCATTAGTTGGAAGACCGATCCGAGCAGATCTCCCAGTGAACCGATCCGGTCCGATCTGGTCGGATCTGGTCCGATCTGCTTGGGAGATTTGCTGGGGAGATCTCCGTGGGAGATCTACTCGATCCGGTTGGGCGCAAGATCGCAGATCGGCCGATCACAGATCGCGGATCTATGAGTCAGTAGATCTAGATCGATAGACGCTAAAAACTCAACTGCAACCCCGATCTGCCGCCCGATCTGGGCTGATCATAGATCTCGATCGACCAGCTTGCTCCTCGTGATCCCACGCACTCAATCTCGATCGGCCCTTGATTGACACCGCACATCCATGGTGTATGTGGATCAATACGGCCAGATCGGCGTAGATCATCCCTTCCAGGTAGATCCACCCACTTCGATCGGTCTGATCCACGATCCACCATAGTCAACCGGTCCAGACCTGCCGTAGTCCATATCCGTCGGTTACCCATCGCACTGGATCTTCGGTTGTCGTGACTCCACTTATATCCAGGTTGTCAAGTCCGCTTATCCATCAATCAGGTTACGGCGAGAGTCGTAAAATCGCTAGATCTGTGATCTCGATAGGCCGCCGCCAGAGCATTCCGCTCAGACGCCTGTCTTTTGAACTCCCGTCCCGATCCCATCTGGCGACTGTGGTGTAGGAAATTCCACTTGCCTCCTCGGTAGTCGTTCTATAAGGCCAATCCCACAACAATGCGTCCACTAAGACAGCGAACGATGTTTCAGGCTTAACCCTTTTGTTGCCCATACATTTCCTATTGTAAAATTGACATACTTAAATTAAGATAAATTATTAAACGAGGCATAATGCATCGTTTTACCAACATTTCCGATACCGAAAATCTTTAAATAATAAAAATTAAAATAGTAAAAATAATATATTTTTATTAAACGTGGCATAGTGCATCGTTTTGTAAAACTTTCCGGTAGAGTACTGATTGGGTTAAATTATAATATTGACATTTGATTGGGCAATTTTTGTAAAACGATGCATTATGCCACGTTTTATATAAGTCGGCAAAAAAGGGTTAATCTGAAGACCCAGATTCAGCCTGCACCGGGACAGATAGGACCTTGCTACCTCGCTTATATGTAACCACCCAATGTAAATAACACCATACTAGCACGAGCAGACGCTAGCAGATGCATACAACCACGTAATCCCAGCAGAGGAAGGGTATTACGTGGGCACCGAGGACGCGCCTCGGTTGGAAAATAATCGGAGTCCGTACAGGCACTCACACACAGGCGATATAGGCAATTCAGCCGTCACGCAATATCCCGATATATATCGGCCAATCAAATCACTTGGCTTTGCCAATGGATGAACCCTCGCTAGTAAGCTTCGAGTTCACCGACAGGCATAATCCACACAAGCACGCTTATCCAGACGCTTACCTAGAAGGGCGAAGCCGGACGTCACGCTTGTTGCTTGAGAGGAAGATTCTGTTCTGTTATTTCCCTTGCGGGATTATGTCCTAATTATGTAATTACTAATGCAAGTATACAAATATCAAGTGAAAGGTGATCCGTTATGGACCTTCTGCGTCTGATCAGACGTCGACCGATGTCTCGTCCATAGTTGTCCCATCTCCAAGAGTCACCGAGGACTCAGTCCGCTGTCCGCCGAGACCTCAGAGCCGTCCATGTCTTGGATAGGTTCGGTCGAACCTTGTGAAGGGTCGCCGAGGGCTCGTAAGCGCGCAAATCAGAACTTAGAATACCCACCGAGGGTTCGCTAAGTCCGATTCCTTCTGTCAGCGTGGCACGCGTCACTAAGAGGTGTAGTTGTAGGAGCTGCATGCAGGGCGCTTCAACGGTCGGTGGCTGGCCAAGCCCGGCGTACTACCCCTGGCCCTGATGGCCAGTAGTGGGTTTCCTCAGAGACGTCCGGGTGCGGGTGGAACCTCACCGCTCGGACGGCTGTTGGTCACCCGCAGACAACTTCTGTACCGAGTCACACACATGCACATACATCCGCCACACGTAGACGTCACCGCTCCTCCTCAATCAGCCTCGGAGCTCCGTCCACCTGCGACTCACGGACAGGGAGGACGACACACCGCCCCCAGTCCCCAGCGGTCTCAAGCCACTGTCCCTCGCACTCTGACCCAACCCGTCAGCCCTCATACTCTACTGCTCTCCTTCTCAACTCACCGTCACGATTAACCCCTCCTCTTGCAATGTCAACTGGAGTATCCAGTACTCCCTAAGTAGATTAGCCTCCTTAGCTGGATTTTTGTCTAAAATAGAACTGCCCAACGACTACTGATCCTCTTCCTTCCGTGACCTCCTGTTGTTCCCTCTGACGTCGCCCCTCCGCACTACTGTTGTCCCAATATATTGCCCAGGGCACGTCTGCCCTCCTTCGGTTCCCTCTCTCAAATAGGCAACCTTCCCTTCATCCAGCAACGACCTTTCCCTCTCTGTCGGTGACAGTAGTTCCATGTCGATCGAGCGGCACTCTCCTACCACCAAACTACGTTGTGGTCACTGTGTCAGATCAATGACCTCGGTCGTCGGCTGGATCTGTGGCGTCATTATACCACGGCGACGCACTGGTCGCTCACACTTCCATAGATGCCGTTGGGTACCCCTAGCCGTTGAACCCAATATACCCAATTTTGGGCATTCCTCGAGGCTTAGTTTGAGCACAAATTCGCATTCAGCCCAATAGTGATCCATCCACTACAGTGACTCCAGGTCGTAACTGAGGGTCAACGAGGCCTCGGTGGCGATATATTTCAGCCAACCACTGGCTGGTATTACTCCACAGCCATTCACCGAGCCTTCGTATGGCGTGTGACGGTCTCAGATGCACCAGCAAACTGGCGCATCCAAATCACAGCCAGATCACAGCCAAATCTCAACACCACACGACCACCGTCCTCTCGGGAAAAAGCGGAATTTTATTCGCACTCCACTACATAACCCAAGATGTTAACCCTTTTGTTTCCAGCTTTGATAAAACGAGGCATAATGCATCGTTTTACAAATATTGCCCAATCAAAACAGTATTAAAATTTAACCCAATCAGTACTTTACCGAAAACTTTTATAAAACGAGAGTAGTGGGCTGGTAGTGCATAGCTTGGTAAATGTGACCATGCCGTTGCAGGCTTTATACGTCTCGTAGATGCCTTGAAATCCTTCTTTCGGCATTTCAGTTGCTGTCGGATGGTATACAAGGAGTTCGACAGAATATTCCGTCAGCACACAAGGTTGCCATTTCTCGCTGCAGCACGCACGCCATGGCCAAAGTGGCACCTGACCTGAGTAACGCCGGTATTGGCACGGCACCGTCACCAAATTTCCCCACACAACAATCCTACACGAAATACGTCTTCAATCAATGATGCATCCATTAGCTGCTTCACTTTCATAGCAACAGCGACTTGAGAATGAAACACGCTCTCTGACGGCGGAATTCCAAACGGTCGTCCCACTCCGCCTAAGTGTGCGGTAGTCCAAATTGCGTTGTAAAAGACAATTACCTGTCGCAGGAACATCCACGCCCAAGATATCGACCTGAAAATCGTTGCCAGCGCGCCCACAAAGCACAGGGCCTAAATAACTCTCTATCGCATCAACACGTTGACCAGGGTATCGCTGTACCCATGCAGCTGCTCGCGAGGCCCTTGCAGCGTGCACCGGACCGCTCATAGAAAACTTTAGGTCTGAGGCGCTACTAAATTTCTTTTTGTTTCTCGGGAAGAGTGTATTCCGGCGGAGCGAGTTCATTGAAATTGCTCTGAAAGTCCCTTTACTATTTCTTAAGGAAAAGCTTTACAAACTTTCCGAAGAAATCGAGCCACAACTTCTTTTGCGCTCCTGGTGAGCCCAGACGCCTTGGCAGCCACTGACTACATTCGACTGTCGTGGCATTTGGGCCCACCAAGAGCTGAAAGATGTAACACTGAGCGCGACGAGTATTATAAATTGGAAGTACTAGAGTATGAAAAACAAAAAATATGCCTCCGACTTTCAAGCACTACTCCGAAGCTACCAGCCTTCTTTACTTAAATCAAGTGATTTTCCGCCAGCGGTTAAATTGACCTGATCTTTGAATAAAACAACGATATCGCATTTCCGCGCCCGGATTTCCTATTCGATCTTGGCTTTCCAGCTCGCTGTTGTCGGAGAACCAGAAAATTTCAATGTCCATGTCTTTTATGATACCCAAAGAAGCCCAGGATCGCGAACAGTAACGTTCCCGAGCTCGCAAGCCAGTCGGAAGGTAGGTAGCCTACAGAAGGTAGCTTTTTAATTGCTGCAAGAGGCGACAATAGTGAAAGGCGGAGCCATTTTCTTGCCGAATCTTGTAGCGTCGGATACACTTGTAATTCCCCAAGTTAAATTAGAAATGGAGAGCGTCGCTCACTGCAGTTCAGAACGTCTTTTGTTAATGGATTGATTCTGAAAAACGTGCTCACAAGCAGATTTGGCAACTAATGGCGCCTTGTACACGCTTATGCATGTGGGCGTCGCCTGCTCACCGAAGTGCCTACGCGACGACGTCAACCCTGCTCGTATCCCCATATTTTAATACGATTACCTCGCAAACCCAATATACCTGTAATTTGAGAGATTTACAGGGTCCGTGACTTGAAATTTGTATGAATTATTTTAGTGTACGGTACTTAACGCAGTGTGGCCGAATTAATCCTTATAAGGCTGTCCGTACAACGTACCCGTTGCACTACCAGGACGATGCATTATGCCACGTTTTATAAAGTATATTAAATTTTATAATAAAAATGTTATTATTTAAACTTTTCGGGTATCGGAAATGTTCGTAAAACGATGCCTCGTTTTATCTTTTATCGTGATTTGAGTATACCATTTTAAAATAGGAAATGTATCCGCGGTGGACAGGTTCTTTGACAGCTAAGGAACCCTGTCAATTATCAAGATGTCACACGTCACATGCAAAAATCATGTGGACATATTTCTAGTCGGCTGCAAACAACTATAGTTTAGTATACTGACTCAAACGACAGCGGAAGTCGGAAAACTATCTAATGTAGCAGCTTCTTGCGCGACGATGTCTACACTCCTCTTCGCTTTTCTTTTCTTCCGGTCAGCTGTGGTTGCAGCTCGCTTCGACTGTGCTTGCTTCCGAGCTGCAGTGGCTTCAACTCGTGCTTTTTTCGTGCTGCAGCGGCTTCAACTCGCTTCTTTCTTGCATTTGCTTTACCTTCTGCGACGGTAGCTTTCTGCTTCACTTGCTCTTTCATTTCATCGTACGTTAGCAGTCTTCCGCCAGATATTTTCTCGTCAACAAACTGATCTTTCGGGCGAGGCTTCGCGACAGGCTCAATGAGCATTTTGAGCGACAATTTTGCCACATGAAGTGAATCGAGACTCAGCCGTCGGCGCTTCAGAGCTTCCTGCACTCGCTCAGAAACGACCTCTCCATCAAACATTGGCTCGAGAACAGCATGGTGTCGCCCCAGAGACACTGTTGCTGGGGTGTTGACCTTTTGATGCCTCCAATCATCTTCTGCAGCATTATCTCAAGGCACAGTGGATAAATACCCGTGTCCCTAAATCCTCGCTTGATATTTGTAGGTGAAAATGCCTTGTTAAAGGCCTCTGCGCTCAATCCTGCCACATCATTCTTCACAGGAAAGTGCCCACTATTTAAAGGAAAGCTCTTCACAGCAGCGTCGTAAAGGGCCTTGTATGGCTGATAGATAGATACATCTAATGGCTGCAGGAAGTGTGATGTGTGCGCTGGCAAGACCATCATGTGCACATCATGGCTCAGCGCGAATAAAACATTGTCACAAGCGACGTGGGCAAAGTGGCCGTCAAGAACGAGTAGTTGAGGTCGCTCAGCGGGCAGTTGTTTGATAAACCACTTGAGCCAAGTCATAAATACTTTGGTGTTGATGTTGGAGGATTCAGTGACAGCACAAACAGAGTTCATTGGAGCATCTTTAAGGCAATTTGGCTTCCGTCGTTTCCCCGCAAAAATGTACATTGGCGGAATGCGATCCCCTGCGGCATTAATGCAACCCATTAGGCTGACATTCTCACGGTCAGTTGAACGGCGTACCTTTGATCCTTTCCCTTTAGGGCATAAGACCTTCTCAGTGCAGTTACCTTGTGCTGTCATCCCGATCTCGTCGCAGTTCCATATCCGCGACGGTTCAGACGTCAACCCCAACGCTGAAATAGCTTGCTCAAGGTTCTTGTAGTAATAGCGAATTGTTTCTTCGTTTGAGCACTCAGCTCGCTTGGCGTCTAGGATCTGCCCTTTGCGATAGGATATACGATCACTGTGCCTCTTTACCCAACGCTGAATCCATTTAATGTTAGGGAAACTTTCCGGAACTTCCTTCAGTGAGGTCGCCAATGCTGACTCCGCACCAGACGACGAAACTGTGAAGTCCCTATGCACATTCCGCGAGAAGCTCGGTACCCAATTGCCTCTAGTAGACCTGCATCAGCTCCATCGTTGATGAAAACCAGCTGAGGACCACGGCGGCATTCTATAGGGAGAAGTCCATGAACGCGTAGCCGTAGTGACTCGTAGTTTAGTTTAAATCGCTGGGCAGCTTCACGAATCGTCGTTCCGCGATTGACATAATCAACGGCTTGAATGTAGCGCTCGACCTTGGTCAATTCGGAGATATCGGGCTGGATTTGCTTCAACATGGTGATGAGTTGGTGGCTGGAGAAGGCGAAGTTTGAGGGGCTGTAACTTATAAAGAGTGAGCCACTAGTCGGCAAGAGAGAGCTCAAAATAAACGGCAGAGTCTGAACTGTGCAATCAATACCGCATCACGTCAAAAGAAGTAATTACTCGTCCACAGTAAATGGTTTTGAACAAGACTCATTCTGCTTATTCACTTAAAAATGTATACTGCGTCAAAACCACAAACATGTCCAAACTAGGTACTTGTCCACCGCGGATATGGGCAACAAAAGGGTTAAGGTATGAACGGGCCAACTTTCAGGTACTTCAGCAGACTGTCTGACCTTGGTTTTGTACAGTGTCAATATGTCAAAACAAGTTACGTCGAAGCACAAATGGAGGCAATATGCACGAAACGGCATTTTGCCCCTTTCATAAAGTACGGTTCTCGCCAACATTTCCTGCAGCTTCTTTTTCAATTGGCTATAAATACGTAAACTACACGCTGCGCGCTACCGTTTGGTTGACCAGATAAAGTATGATGACGTCGTTCAATGCAACTCTGCAAGATATATTGCATGGCACACATCCTCCCACTATCCTCCGGATGTTTACACGGCTGGCTAGAATCGGCCGATGTCACCTGGAGGCGCGCGGGTGCTGGTAATTCCGCGCCATTATCATCTGATTTCATTTTATTCCATTGATTTCATTTCATTTCGTTAGATAATTGCGCGGAATCGCCAGCACCCACGCGCCCTCCATGAAGCTACGGTGGTGCATTTCACAGTTCCACCAGCGGGCATCATGTACTTAGTTACATTATTCATGTATAGTTTTACAAACTGTGACAAACAGGTAGCGTGCTGCTCTGCAGAATCAAACGCTGCTAGCAGCCCTCCGTCTCGCGCGGAGACAGCATTGGTGACTATGTCAACAATCATTTTTGGGGGAAGTGGTATATATATATATATATCGATTTCACTATGTACAATGGTAAGGTGTGATGCTTTTGTGGCTAAGGAGATAAATACCTGGCGGCGACTCCGCGTGCATTTTGTGGCAAATAAATCTATGTAAATCACGGCCTACTGCATGCTTGCTGTGACGTACATGGGTTCCGCGTGCTCCGGACGTCAATGCAGACGTGAAGCAGCCTTTGCGTTATCGTGGACCTTAGCTTGACTCTCCTTTCAGTATAGATTCTGATCTAATCTTTGACCATTATAATGGTCTTTAAGCAAGTTTTCACAAAAAGGGCATTTTGCCCCTTTCAGGGCTGGTTTTTGCTCGCAGGTTTTGAAAACACCATGAAAGGCGTTAAATTGCACCCTTCGCACGAAAGGTTAGCGACGAGACGCTCGATCAAGCTCGTTTAAATTTCAAGACTTCGTCAGTGTACCTGTAGCATGTCATGCTATCATTTCATGCTGTGCAGTCGTTTCATGTGCTTATTTACAATTGTGTTGGCGAGGATAAAAAAGAGGAATAGCTGCTGGGAGAAACAAGTAAGCTAATTCCAATCCCCTCGACAGATATTGATTTGGCTTTACGCCTCCTTCCTTGAAACCGTGGTTCAAGCAACAGGACGAAACTCAGGCGTGGGATCGCTGTGCTGGACAAGTAGAGGAAGTCGACGACAATAACAGCATGGCCGAAGGCCAGCGAAATGCCAACAACGACTGGTTCACGAAGAGTGGGATCTGAAATTGCCAATGCAATTGTTGATGTTGTCTTTCATGGCCTGCACTACGAGATGCTTTCTCTCTTCAAGTGCACTCTACATGTCCAGAAGTAGACGTCGCGGGTCGCTGATGGCTTCGGCGATGCTCTTAAGCAGCGTCACGCCTTCCCGGCCGTCAATAATGCGGTGGTCGTACGTCAGGGACAGGAACATCATGGGGCGCGGCACCACCTTGCCCTCGTGCACCGTCGGGCGCATCTTCACACCGTGCACGCCCAGGACAGCCGACTGCGGCGATGTCAGCATCGAGGTGCTCAGCAATGCACCATTCACTCCACTATTCGAGACCGTAAAGGTGCCACCTGCAAGATCCTCCAGCGCCAACGAACCGTCACGCGCCTGCTCTCCCAAGGCGGTAAGCATTTTCTCGATGTCCACCACACTCAGTTTCTCTACGTTGCGGATCACAGGCGTCACCACGCTAAAGAAACAAAACAAAAAACGTTCGTGAATAGGTGAGTTAGAAATAACAAAGGAGCACAAGTGGCCGAGCACAGTTGACTTACCCACGCTCTGACGCGACCGCCACGTTAATGTCCACAAAATCATTGTACACAATTTCCTTGGACTCCATGTCAATACCTGCATGATATTCACATAATCCCAATAAGCATCAGCAATGCCTCCAATTTGTTTCGCAAAAACAGAAACGTACTGGAGTTTGCGGCTGGGATGCGCTGCAACGCCTGTGCACTGGCCTTCAGAAACGACGACATGATGCCGAGTTTCACACCGTGCGCCTTCTCAAAGCTTTCACCCAATTCCTCGCGAAGCGCGATCAAATTGCCCAGATCGCACTCTTGGAATGTAGATAGCATTGCTGCACTGTTCTGTGTGTCCTTAAGACGCTGTGATGCACGTATCTTAAGCGCGCTCATCTGTACACGCGTTTCGTTACGGTTGAATCGACCCGTTGAAGGTGCAGAAGAAGTACTAGCAGGAGCAGCCGGAGCAGAAGACGCATTGTTATGAGGTGCCGGAGGCGAAACTGGGGTCTTCTTAGCGATTGGTTCAGCATAAGCGGCAGGAGCAGGAGCTGCTGGGGCAGGTGCTCCCTTGTCGATCACAAACAAGGGGGATCCTACTTCGACAACGTCTTCGAGTTTCGCGAGCACACTTGTCAGCTTTCCAGACACGGGGGCATTGACGTCCACGCTCACCTAACAGAAAACATCAGTTCGAAAAGTCAAGAATTTCTGTAGACGACAAAAAATGCATGGTAAGATTACCTTGTCGGTCTCCACAATCAAAACCGCTTCGTCGGCGTGGACGTATTCACCAATGTCTAACAGGCAAGAAGCAAAAATAATGAGGAGGATAGTCGCGTGCACTGCTATCCGTACAGTGTGAATGGTCCAGAACGTACTCTTAAGAATAGTCACAACAGTTCCCTCGGAGATGGAGTCACCCATGGACGGCACGTTGATCGTCTCTAGATCTTCTCCAGAAGAAGGGGCCACAGCAGCAGCCTCGCTGGTCAGGGAAGGGGTCGCCGCAGCATCCGGGGCGTCGCCTGCTGCCTTCTTCACCACACTAAAGAGTGGAGCTCCCACCAGAACGTTGTCGTCAATTTGGGCTAGTTGGGCCTCCAACAAGCCTGAAAATGGAGCACGCACGTCCACGCTGACCTTGTCGGTCTCCAGGACCACAACCACTTCATCCGTGTCCACAAAGTCACCGGGGGCTGCGTCATCAGAACTCTGTCAGCACCAGAGAGCGGAACTTAAAGAAGAAAGCTTCTGCACCTTTCAGCCACTCCACCACCGTTCCCTCCGAAATGGAGTCCCCCATCGATGGAACAGGCACTGACTCCGCCGCAGCTGAAAACCACGACACATGATATTGAGCAGGAATTGAAAGCAATGTAACAGCAAAATGCGAGCAACAATTCCTTACGAGAAGAGAAAGCACGACTCAAAGTCGTCTGCGATCGCAGGAAGCTGCATCCACAAACCAATCAGTCCGTCTTGGTCATATATTTCCCTGTACATCAATAATGCGTCCATACCTGCGCTGACGCACCGCCGCGTTCTGGATCACCGAAAAAGCGCGAGTTGTCGACGTCTGGAGCTGCACAGCCTCCGCACGCGCAGTTCTTGCGGCGACGGCAGCGTGACGACTGGCGAGGCGACTCCCTCGAGAGCGCAAACTTCTCCCCAGGCTCTGGAAGCTCATGACGTTCAATCTCCTCCTCTCTGTAGTGAACGGCGCAAACGATTTTGTCAAACAAATGAGGTCCCCACAAAAATCGCTGTTATCCACCACAAGAACCGTCCAATCACCAGTTTGGACTTGACCCAAAAAGGGGTCTTTTTGACACAAGTTCAACTTCAGAATTATTTACGGTAATGCTTCTAATGTAGTGGCAGCGACTTGCTCGGCCATACGCAGCACTTCATCAGGATCCTCGAGCTCTTCCATGAACGCAATTTCCGCCTCAGCTTCTGCGTCGTAAGAGGAGTCAGTCTCTCTAATCGACTTGACCGTAGGGTTCAGTTCAGCAAATCCAAATCCAGCACTTGTTTTCACTGCATCTCCACCATCACATTCTTCGTCATCCTCGCCACAAGGAATTGCAGTCAGCTTAGCGTTCCTTGAAAATGACGAAGAGCTAAGCTCTTTAGATATCGCATCATGCATCTCCAACGCCTCGCCACCTCCTCCGCAATCACTTGGTAATTCTGCTCCCACCGGTAGTTTCTCCTTCAGGTCTTCACCAGACTCAATACCAATTGTGTCGTCACGCACTTCGACGGCTTCAATCGCCACGTCTAACGCAACAACCGGGTCTTCATCTGGCTCAACACTTTCCCTAAACGTACTCCCACCCTCGACTCTGCTTCCAGCTCCGCCTCCACGTTGTCGTCTGGCAGAGGCTGCCCTTCCGCTTTGTCGTCGCTAATAGCGTCAGCCGCCGATTCTTTTCCGATGTCCTCTTCGCCGATTCGCCTTTCTCCTCAAAAACACCAGCAGGAACCTCAGCTGACTCCGTCTCCTCGACTGCCGTCTCGGCAGAAATATCGTTATCGGAAATCTCCTCCTCTTCATCATCACCAGCTGACGCCTCAGCATCTTCAACAAACTCAGCAGTAATCGCTTCAGTACCAACTACCTCCTCGGATGAAATCACCTCCACATCATTGTCACCAGAAACGACAGAGTCGCCTTCGACATCGCTTGCCGCTGGATCAAACTCTTCCAGTAGCACACTGCCAGTGATCTCGTCGGACCCCTCCATTTTCTCGTCAGCTGTGCCGGAATCAACCTCCTCAGATTCGTCATTGTCGTCGACGTCGGTGCCACCGCTCGAGATAGGCACCTCATCCTCATGTACAGCTACCACCAGCTCATCTGTGCCAGGGGACGCCATCTCAGTTTCGCTTTCCATACTGCCCTCACCAGTATCATCTTCAGGGCCATCAGGGTCATGTTCTAACTCCAGTCCGTCCACCTCGCCATCAGAAACAGTAGAATCCTTGGTATCTTTTTCGTCGCCCACAGATTCTTCACCACTGGTGACAATCCCCAATGGTGAATCCGCCGATGCAACAGAAGCAGCGCTTTCAGCTTCTTCAGCATCTTCCTCTTCTAACTCCATTTCCAGGCTCAACTCTTCCGTACTGTAATCCTCAGCAACTGTAGACTCCTCCGACACAATACCATCAATTCCATCCGTCTCGTGTTCATTCGCGCCTACTGCATTTTCATCATCCGACTCACCCACAGACTCTGTTTCGGAACCAACTTCGCCTTCACCGACAACATCCACTTCAACATCGTCGTCATTTACCACAGCTTTTTCATCCACTACTTCCTCAGAAGCATCCTCAGTCACAGGCTCTTCCTCTTCGTCTGCTTCGGCTTCGTCTTCGGCAGTACTGTTCAGCGTGGCTTCATCAAACTCCTCTAAAGCTTCCTCGGCGTCTTCACCCAACACTTCAGCGCCTTCACTGTCGTTCTCGCTCTCTACAAAACTCACGCTCTCTGCAAACTCAGATATGTCGTCAACACCACGTGAAAGATCTTCTGCAGAACCAATACCCTGCTCAACCACCGCCAATTCTGTATCAGTAGTCTGGGGATAAGTCACATCCAAACCCTCCTGATGCACCTCCGCCTCCACGACGTTCTCTGATTCTTCGCCATTCACTTCAATAGTAGTCGCTGCCGCTACTTCCTCTGCAAACTCAGCTCCCTCCACGTTGACATCCACTGAAGCATCCTCCGACGGGGCGCTTTCAGCCTCAGCTTCGGTAACTCCTGTTTCTACTGGGGTTTCTGTAGCCAATACATCGACGTCATAATCTACAATGTCAGATTCCTCGTTCAAGCCCGCCTCGGATGGAGCCTCCTTCACATCAGCTTCGCTTCGGGCAGCCGACTCATCTTCCGTGTCCTTGCTAACCGATTCAGCGTCCTCGATCACAAAGTCGACTGAATCATCCGCGAACTCCAGCTCGGCTATGGCCTCGTCTAGCAGGTTCTGTTCCTCGTTCTCTTCCGTGGATGAAGGAAATAGCTCCTCCTCTTCAGAGACCACCACCTCCTCAGTTGTGGGATCAACATGCTCCGCGGCCATACCGTCGTTTTCACTCGGTTTCAACACTTCAAGAACACCCACCATATTGTCGTTTGCGTCTACAACCGATGATTCCTTGAATGCCTTAACGTTCGCATCAGCAGTCATACTCCCGGATGCTTCGATTTCCACATCCACTTCTTCAGTACCAGACTCATCATTCGTCGCTTCCACAAATAAGTTTTTATTCTCCACGTCGTCAAAAGCCTGGTCGAACTCCTCACGGGGCATGTCGACTTCATCTTCTATCAGCGGCACGACGTCCGACTCGCTACTCTCTGACACAGTCTGAGCCTGCTTTTCCGGGGCATCGTCTAACCCTGCAAACTCGAGAGCAGACCACCACACGAACGCCCCAGCATCTATTGACAGGTCTACCACAGGCTTTGCATACACGTCGTAGAACTCTTGCGATGGAACTTGCTCCTTCACACTCGCAATCCACGGCTCACCAAAAGAGTCAGGCGAAAACGGAACCAGTCGAAACAGCTCCACCACATCGCTACCCGACAAGCTCGTCAGCACAACACTCTCGCGCTCCATCCACACCGAACAGAAGCAAGACTCGTGGTGCGACTGCCTCACGTAATCGCCCACGCGCTCGTAAGTGAATGTTTCCAGCTCTTTTCTTAACGGTGCACAGTCCTCGGCAGATTCACCATCCTCCTCGTCATTTGTAAGAGCGCGGCACTCCTGAGCATCCAGAATCACAAAACTCACAAACACAGCACCAAACGCAAAGAATAGAAGCACCGAGAGCCAAAATATAAGCGAGATGGTGCGAATGAAACATCCTCGCTTCTTGCCCGCTCCTTCCCGGGCGTGCGAGCACGATGTGCACGCTCCAGAGCCTCCAGGTTCTCCTCGAGGTGTTTCACGCTCAGAGCGCCGTACTTGCCCTTCAGTAACCCAACGAGCTCGCGTTCTTTTCCTGCATACTGCTTAGCAACAATCTGCACATTCTTCAGCTTATCTGGCTGGTGTTTCTTGTACAGTTCTTTGAGCAATCCTTCCAAGGTCACAGGCGGAGCGTTAGCATCAGGCTCCTGTTGATTTGAAACACCAGGGCCAGCGACGTTACGGCGTTGACGAAGGCCCGCTAGTGCGGCATGACTGTTCTTCTCAATTCGGTGCGGTGGAGCAAAGGGTACCTGGTTCATCTGATCCTCAGGTTTTTCACGCTGCATCATCGCTGGAGGACCACTTCTCAGTGAAGGACCATTTGTCATGGGAGGGCCGTTCATCGGTAAGGAAGCAGCTGGACGCTCTGCACTTACTGAACCTGTAACTTGAGATGGAGCCGCTTCATTACTTGCACCACCATCTTGCGGACGTGACAACGGAGGAGGCCTTGAAGGATCAGAATTGTTCTTGCCAGGACGCTGTGCAAGAGTTGCACGGCCTTGTTCATCTAGCTCGGGAGGAGAAATCTCAGGCGCTTCTGCAGTCTCACCGCCTTCCGGGGACTCACTACTATGCTCTTGGGTAGGCGCACATGCAGATACAGTAGCAGCAGGGGCCATGTTATCATTCAAGTTGACACCAGTCGCGGGTGTAGGCGGATGAAAAACTGTGGGTGCCGAGGATGACCTTTCCGGGGCGCCTTCGCCTGCTTTGGGCCCTCCACTGATTTCGCGCCACTCTTCTCACTGCTGTTACTAGAAACACTGCCATTGTTTCCTCTCTCAAATCGCTCCTTCATCGCAGTCACCTTTGCCGCACCATACCGCTTCGTCAGTTCGGCGAACAGCCACTTTTCACGACCGGCGTACCGCTTCCCGTACACCTTCGCCATGTTCAAGCGCTTCTTGTCCACTTCAGTGAAGAAGTCTTCTAGAAGCATCTCCAACGATACCGGGGGTTATTGGATGACGGAGTGCTCGGTGGTGTTGTGTGTTGATCTTGAATAGGAGATACCGGATGGGGTGACTGATCGCCAGTATTGCCAACCACACCCGACATTTGGGCTGGCGGTGGCGGCACTCCCACTGGGGGACCACTGCTAACATCGTAATCTGATGCAACATCCTGTGGTTCGACCACTCGTAATATCTTCTCTTGAGCACCCATAACTCCTTCACTGTGTGCGTTAAGCTGCGATACAGATTCTTGAGATGGAAGGTCTTCATGAGCCATTGTCGTCGCAGAAGGCGATACGTTTGGTTGGTCTTCGTGAGTAGGATACGTTTGCAGTGTGCATGCCGTCTGCGGCACACCTGTATCCTGTTGGGCTTCGCCACCACTCCACTCTGGGATATCACCACCCCTTGTCACCCCTTTTACAAAGGCAGTGGACTCTTCCACCTCGTGATCGTACACATTTTCAACGACAGGAGTCGTTCCTTCAGCAGGTAACATCAAGGTCTCCTCTGATGGAGACTCCATCATCGGAACCTCATTCTCTTGGCCTTGCATATCCATGCCTGAAGCAGTATTTGCCGTATGGGGTGACACTGCATCTTGCTGTTCTGAATACGGTGACGATGGCATGGCGCCCACATTAAACACCGGGGAAGGGTATTGTGGTGCATACATATTGTCACCCTCCTGCATACCCGATGACTCGAATTGCCCTGGCCGCTGAAAAGATGCACGGCTTTCTGGGGCTTGAAACGGAATCTGTGTTTGTCGCGGGGACATCAACACGGACTTCAACTCGTACTCTGCACCGCTCATAGTCGCCTCCGCATCATGCGCCTCCGCATCATGCGCCTTGACACTCGATGTAGATGATGAAGACACCACGTGATCAAGGCCCGTTGATCCGATGTTGAACGCGGGTGGCAGATTCTTCATGGGAGTCACGCCACCAGACGCCCACGGATCCCATAATGGTTGGTTTGGAGATCGAGGGGTGCGAAGTCGAATTGCTCACTGCGAGTCGTACGCTGTATCTCATTGCGCTGCATCGGAAGTAATTGTGGAGCTTCGGTCTGTTGGGTGAGCCTCTGCTGTTCGCTATCGAGCGCTATTGTTCTTTCGCGTTCACTGTGGGGGATATCATCTCTCACCGAACCGGGTAATTCTCCTGGGCTATTATTCATGATTTCTGGCTCAGATGATCCAATTGTGAATACAGGTGGCAAATGCATCATAGAGGTCGAACCCACAGACGGCCATGGATCCCATAGCGGTCGAATTGGGTCACGAGGCGGCGCAAGATCAGAGCGATATTTTTCATGCAGTTGAACTGGAGGATCTGCGGCCTGTCCTTGCGAGAGTCCTGGTGCCTTCTCGGTGTCAACTCCCTCCGCCACTGTATCTGTTTCTGCGCGAAGGTTGAATTCTTCTGCAATTGGAGCCAATTCCGTAATCGACAGAGCATCGCCACTCATGGGGCCAGTCCCCGATTTCATCACCTGGGCACGTTTCAATTTGGCTGCTAGATCACGGATCAACTGGTCTTGTTCTTTCAGTTTTCGTTGTGCCACTTCACGGTCACGTTCAACTTGCTGTATATTTCTCTCTAGCTCGCTCACTTTTGATAGCGACTCCGTCAGCTCCTCTTCCGTGTGTTGTTTTGTTTTGCGCAAAGTGGCCTCCGACATGTGCAATTCACGGACGTAGCCCATCAAACTGTTCACGTTGCTTTCTACAGTCGGCAGCAGCTTTGTCGCGGCCAGTTCTTTGCTACGTGACTGAAGCCTCCTGGTCATTGAGAACCGATGTGGATGCCTCCCACCAGTATGATTTGACGTTGACGGACACGACAGCGGGCCACTCTTCTCTTCAGAATCGACCGGTGGCTTCGAGACGAACACGTTGTCAGAACTATTCGCACGGGAGAGAGGACGACGAGTACCTCCATGCGTTGACAGCTCCATTCGCACGCGTTGGGCTGCACTTAATCCTCCTTCATCAGTACTGGACATGGCGTAACGAGACTTTCCTATTGGGGTCTTAGGGGGCCGCACCTTGAAACCAGTTTCTCTTGTGCCTTGCCGCCTCATTTTCCTCTCCTCTCCACGGCTTTGGATTGTGGTGACCGAACAAGCGTCACGACTGATGAGGGAAGTAGCAGCCACTGTGGAGGTAGCAGACGATGGACACTTTTGGCTCTTACCATACAGTAGCGCCTACGCAAAATACCCAGTCAAGTCGTAGTTAGTAACTATTGGTACTTAATACAGTACTGGTACGGAATATGTCATCTCCTACGTCATGTCTGCTGTCTACATGATGAGGTTTCCAGCTGCGCCTAGCTTTTGGGGGTAGTGGAGTTGCGTTTGTAGTGAGCGCTGGCTCTGGGTAACAGACAGTTGACGCCGTTGGTGGGGGTGGAGACACCTCATTCTGCTTGCTCTGCTGTTCCTCGCTTGACATCTCCTTTGGCAGCTCTTATTTATACTTAGAGTTTGTATGACCGAGACCGCTGACTGAAAAGAGCACTAAAATCTAGATGCATACAAATGTTATTGCTGTAAAATCTAAAGTTCATCTGCTGCTCGTTTCAAAGCCTCGTCCTCCACCACCACTGACGCAGCTGCCTTTCGCGATTCGAATGGCTCTACTAACCGCGCCAGCACCTCGTTCACAGCAGACGCAAGACCACCACTCTCGAGGTCATCGGCAGAAACCGGCATTTCTGGTATCAATTCCCCTGTAAGTCGCCCATCTCGCTAACAGCAACAGCCTCCGAAACACTTTCTGCGGCATTATCTTCAAGCTCCGACAATGTCCCTTCTTCGAACGCATCAATCGTTGTGTCGCTCACCAAAGCTTCATCTGCGTCGGGTACCAGATTCTCTGCCTGCGCAGAGGCATCCAACGCACCAACAGCCTTCTCAATTTTTCTGTAACCTCGTTCCTCCTGCAGGTCTTTACCAGACTCAATACCAATTGTGTCGTCACGCACTTCGACGGCTTCAATCGCCACGTCTAACGCAACAACCGGGTCTTCATCTGGCTCAACACTTTCCCTAAACGTACTCCCACCCTCGACTCTGCTTCCAGCTCCGCCTCCACGTTGTCGTCTGGCAGAGGCTGCCCTTCCGCTTTGTCGTCGCTAATAGCGTCAGCCGCCGATTCTTTTCCGATGTCCCTCTTCGCCGATTCGCCTTTCTCCTCAAAAACACCAGCAGGAACCTCAGCTGACTCCGTCTCCTCGACTGCCGTCTCGGCAGAAATATCGTTATCGGAAATCTCCTCCTCTTCATCATCACCAGCTGACGCCTCAGCATCTTCAACAAACTCAGCAGTAATCGCTTCAGTACCAACTACCTCCTCGGATGAAATCACCTCCACATCATTGTCACCAGAAACGACAGAGTCGCCTTCGACATCGCTTGCCGCTGGATCAAACTCTTCCAGTAGCACACTGCCAGTGATCTCGTCGGACCCCTCCATTTTCTCGTCAGCTGTGCCGGAATCAACCTCCTCAGATTCGTCATTGTCGTCGACGTCGGTACCACCGCTCGAGATAGGCACCTCATCCTCATGTACAGCTACCACCAGCTCATCTGTGCCAGGGGACGCCATCTCAGTTTCGCTTTCCATACTGCCCTCACCAGTATCATCTTCAGGGCCATCAGGGTCATGTTCTAACTCCAGTCCGTCCACCTCGCCATCAGAAACAGTAGAATCCTTGGTATCTTTTTCGTCGCCCACAGATTCTTCACCACTGGTGACAATCCCCAATGGTGAATCCGCCGATGCAACAGAAGCAGCGCTTTCAGCTTCTTCAGCATCTTCCTCTTCTAACTCCATTTCCAGGCTCAACTCTTCCGTACTGTAATCCTCAGCAACTGTAGACTCCTCCGACACAATACCATCAATTCCATCCGTCTCGTGTTCATTCGCGCCTACTGCATTTTCATCATCCGACTCACCCACAGACTCTGTTTCGGAACCAACTTCGCCTTCACCGACAACATCCACTTCAACATCGTCGTCATTTACCACAGCTTTTTCATCCACTACTTCCTCAGAAGCATCCTCAGTCACAGGCTCTTCCTCTTCGTCTGCTTCGGCTTCGTCTTCGGCAGTACTGTTCAGCGTGGCTTCATCAAACTCCTCTAAAGCTTCCTCGGCGTCTTCACCCAACACTTCAGCGCCTTCACTGTCGTTCTCGCTCTCTACAAAACTCACGCTCTCTGCAAACTCAGATATGTCGTCAACACCACGTGAAAGATCTTCTGCAGAACCAATACCCTGCTCAACCACCGCCAATTCTGTATCAGTAGTCTGGGGATAAGTCACATCCAAACCCTCCTGATGCACCTCCGCCTCCACGACGTTCTCTGATTCTTCGCCATTCACTTCAATAGTAGTCGCTGCCGCTACTTCCTCTGCAAACTCAGCTCCCTCCACGTTGACATCCACTGAAGCATCCTCCGACGGGGCGCTTTCAGCCTCAGCTTCGGTAACTCCTGTTTCTACTGGGGTTTCTGTAGCCAATACATCGACGTCATAATCTACAATGTCAGATTCCTCGTTCAAGCCCGCCTCGGATGGAGCCTCCTTCACATCAGCTTCGCTTCGGGCAGCCGACTCATCTTCCGTGTCCTTGCTAACCGATTCAGCGTCCTCGATCACAAAGTCGACTGAATCATCCGCGAACTCCAGCTCGGCTATGGCCTCGTCTAGCAGGTTCTGTTCCTCGTTCTCTTCCGTGGATGAAGGAAATAGCTCCTCCTCTTCAGAGACCACCACCTCCTCAGTTGTGGGATCAACATGCTCCGCGGCCATACCGTCGTTTTCACTCGGTTTCAACACTTCAAGAACACCCACCATATTGTCGTTTGCGTCTACAACCGATGATTCCTTGAATGCCTTAACGTTCGCATCAGCAGTCATACTCCCGGATGCTTCGATTTCCACATCCACTTCTTCAGTACCAGACTCATCATTCGTCGCTTCCACAAATAAGTTTTTATTCTCCACGTCGTCAAAAGCCTGGTCGAACTCCTCACGGGGCATGTCGACTTCATCTTCTATCAGCGGCACGACGTCCGACTCGCTACTCTCTGACACAGTCTGAGCCTGCTTTTCCGGGGCATCGTCTAACCCTGCAAACTCGAGAGCAGACCACCACACGAACGCCCCAGCATCTATTGACAGGTCTACCACAGGCTTTGCATACACGTCGTAGAACTCTTGCGATGGAACTTGCTCCTTCACACTCGCAATCCACGGCTCACCAAAAGAGTCAGGCGAAAACGGAACCAGTCGAAACAGCTCCACCACATCGCTACCCGACAAGCTCGTCAGCACAACACTCTCGCGCTCCATCCACACCGAACAGAAGCAAGACTCGTGGTGCGACTGCCTCACGTAATCGCCCACGCGCTCGTAAGTGAATGTTTCCAGCTCTTTTCTTAACGGTGCACAGTCCTCGGCAGATTCACCATCCTCCTCGTCATTTGTAAGAGCGCGGCACTCCTGAGCATCCAGAATCACAAAACTCACAAACACAGCACCAAACGCAAAGAATAGAAGCACCGAGAGCCAAAATATAAGCGAGATGGTGCGAATGAAACATCCTCGCTTCTTGCCCGCTCCTTCCCGGGCGTGCGAGCACGATGTGCACGCTCCAGAGCCTCCAGGTTCTCCTCGAGGTGTTTCACGCTCAGAGCGCCGTACTTGCCCTTCAGTAACCCAACGAGCTCGCGTTCTTTTCCTGCATACTGCTTAGCAACAATCTGCACATTCTTCAGCTTATCTGGCTGGTGTTTCTTGTACAGTTCTTTGAGCAATCCTTCCAAGGTCACAGGCGGAGCGTTAGCATCAGGCTCCTGTTGATTTGAAACACCAGGGCCAGCGACGTTACGGCGTTGACGAAGGCCCGCTAGTGCGGCATGACTGTTCTTCTCAATTCGGTGCGGTGGAGCAAAGGGTACCTGGTTCATCTGATCCTCAGGTTTTTCACGCTGCATCATCGCTGGAGGACCACTTCTCAGTGAAGGACCATTTGTCATGGGAGGGCCGTTCATCGGTAAGGAAGCAGCTGGACGCTCTGCACTTACTGAACCTGTAACTTGAGATGGAGCCGCTTCATTACTTGCACCACCATCTTGCGGACGTGACAACGGAGGAGGCCTTGAAGGATCAGAATTGTTCTTGCCAGGACGCTGTGCAAGAGTTGCACGGCCTTGTTCATCTAGCTCGGGAGGAGAAATCTCAGGCGCTTCTGCAGTCTCACCGCCTTCCGGGGACTCACTACTATGCTCTTGGGTAGGCGCACATGCAGATACAGTAGCAGCAGGGGCCATGTTATCATTCAAGTTGACACCAGTCGCGGGTGTAGGCGGATGAAAAAACTGTGGGTGCCGAGGATGACCTTTCCGGGGCGCCTTCGCCTGCTTTGGGCCCTCCACTGATTTCGCGCCACTCTTCTCACTGCTGTTACTAGAAACACTGCCATTGTTTCCTCTCTCAAATCGCTCCTTCATCGCAGTCACCTTTGCCGCACCATACCGCTTCGTCAGTTCGGCGAACAGCCACTTTTCACGACCGGCGTACCGCTTCCCGTACACCTTCGCCATGTTCAAGCGCTTCTTGTCCACTTCAGTGAAGAAGTCTTCTAGAAGCATCTCCAACGATACCGGGGGTTATTGGATGACGGAGTGCTCGGTGGTGTTGTGTGTTGATCTTGAATAGGAGATACCGGATGGGGTGACTGATCGCCAGTATTGCCAACCACACCCGACATTTGGGCTGGCGGTGGCGGCACTCCCACTGGGGGACCACTGCTAACATCGTAATCTGATGCAACATCCTGTGGTTCGACCACTCGTAATATCTTCTCTTGAGCACCCATAACTCCTTCACTGTGTGCGTTAAGCTGCGATACAGATTCTTGAGATGGAAGGTCTTCATGAGCCATTGTCGTCGCAGAAGGCGATACGTTTGGTTGGTCTTCGTGAGTAGGATACGTTTGCAGTGTGCATGCCGTCTGCGGCACACCTGTATCCTGTTGGGCTTCGCCACCACTCCACTCTGGGATATCACCACCCCTTGTCACCCCTTTTACAAAGGCAGTGGACTCTTCCACCTCGTGATCGTACACATTTTCAACGACAGGAGTCGTTCCTTCAGCAGGTAACATCAAGGTCTCCTCTGATGGAGACTCCATCATCGGAACCTCATTCTCTTGGCCTTGCATATCCATGCCTGAAGCAGTATTTGCCGTATGGGGTGACACTGCATCTTGCTGTTCTGAATACGGTGACGATGGCATGGCGCCCACATTAAACACCGGGGAAGGGTATTGTGGTGCATACATATTGTCACCCTCCTGCATACCCGATGACTCGAATTGCCCTGGCCGCTGAAAAGATGCACGGCTTTCTGGGGCTTGAAACGGAATCTGTGTTTGTCGCGGGGACATCAACACGGACTTCAACTCGTACTCTGCACCGCTCATAGTCGCCTCCGCATCATGCGCCTCCGCATCATGCGCCTTGACACTCGATGTAGATGATGAAGACACCACGTGATCAAGGCCCGTTGATCCGATGTTGAACGCGGGTGGCAGATTCTTCATGGGAGTCACGCCACCAGACGCCCACGGATCCCATAATGGTTGGTTTGGAGATCGAGGGGATGCTAGGCTGAACCGTTCGGATCGTGAGCTAGTTTGTAACTGGTTTGACTGCACTGGTGGTTCCTTAAGTGGCTCTGACGGAGTTTCTAATCCCTCATCCGTATCGTGTTGTTTTTGGACGGCAACTGGTACAGTTGCTGTCTCATTATGTAGAACAGTGTCCTCAGCGATCGGGGGTAATTCGTCAACAGGTGCGCCACCACTAGTTTTAACACCTTGATTCTTCGGCTTTGCCGCTTCGGCCTGCTTCAACTTAGCAGCAAGGTCACGGATCATTTGTTCTTGCTCTTCCAGCTTCCGGCGCGCCATTTCGCGGTCTCGCTCTACTTCCTGCATGGTTTTCTCTAGCTCGCTCACTTTTGATAGCGACTGCGTTAGTTCCTCCTCCGTGTGCTGCTTCGTCTTTACCAGCTGCTTGCGGAGGCTAGCCTCTGACAGCTGCAGTTCACGGACGTAGCCCATTAAGCTATTGACGCTGCTGCCTACGGTAGGCAAAAGCTTCGCTGCAACCAGCTCGTTACTACGGAGCTGGCGTAGCTTGTCGATAGAAAAATGTGGCTGTCTTGCTCCATTGTTGAACGTCGATGGACACGACTGTGGTCCATTCTTCTCTTCATCATAAACTGGTGGACTGGAGACGAACACATGCTCCGAACTATTGGCACGAGAACCAGCACGACTACCCGCCTGCTCTGATAATTCCATGCGCACACGTTGGGCTGCGCTCAAGCCCCTATCATTTTCACCTGTCGGTTTGCCCAGCGGTGTCTTTGGGGACTGAATACCAAATCCACTTTGACTGTTCTTTTGATCTGCGCTCATCGTCTTAGAAGGATGATCAGCCACCGTGGCGGCATTGGACACTGAGAAGAGCGATACTGCCGAATTGCGGTCGCTCTGTTCGCCAGGTGAGGTCTCTTTCACTGAAGATGACGATGGCCAATTCAAAGACGACATCGCTTGCTGCTGTTCCCCGCCAATTGACTCAATCTCGCTGCCGCTCCAGCTCAAGTTGCTGTCGATAGACGCAGATGACTGTCGCTTCCGGTTCTTCCCAAACAGAGGAGACTGCAGCAAAGAGCACACAACATTTGAGTTTCTACAGATTTTAAGCACACACAGACCAGCTCAGAGACGTACGTCGTGCCTGCCCCCAACTCTACCCGGTTTCCAGCCACGTCCAGCAGCTGGAGCGCTCGCATTCACAGTAGCTCTGGCCCCTGGAAAGGCTCCAAAGGATGGACCTGTCGTTTGTTGAGGAGGCGGAGGAGGGCCAACACTCTCGCTCCTCTGTCCGAAGGCGTTGGGAGGCGCATTTCGTCTCGCAACAGGCGGAGCCTCCGCACGATCGTTGGCAGGCGGGGGACTGCCGAACGCCCGCTGCGACGGCGGCAGATTGCTGGCCATAGCGCTCTGGATTCCTTCTGACTTGTGCGGGGGAATTATACGCGTGTGCTTCTGGTAGAGAGGCACCGGATTGTGGCGCTAGCTGCTTCGGTGCAGTTGTGGCAAAATATGGTACCTCAGAATTCATTTCAGTGACTGTCACTGAAGCGGGTTTTTTACTTAATTGTTTTTGGCGGGAGCTGTCCATCCTGCCCGAAACGAGCGAAAGTCTGCTATGGGTCGAGCCAAGCGCAAGTCCATCACGCAAGTGTCCATCGAGGCCTTCGTAGGTTCGTCCGTCAAACGAGTAGGTGAAGACGTGCAGTTTAAAGTGCCGTTCCTTCCTCTCACAGCCCCAGAAGAGCCCACGCCTGCCGCCTTCCGGTCCAGCATGCCTCTTTACCAACACCAGAGTCGCTCTCTCCACCGGATGCTGCAGATCGAATCAAAGGACGAGCAAGTGGCAAAGTTCAATTTTGGAATGTTGGACTATTTCTCGACCGGCGGCTGCTTAGCCGACGCCATTGGCATGGGCAAGACGGCCACCGTGCTGGCGCTCATCGTGTCCGAGCCGAGAGACTATTCAATGGGCGCCAATCTACTGGTCGCGCCGTCACATCTGTTGCAGCAATGGAAACTGGAGGTGGACAAGTTTGTAAACGACGGAGAGATTGACGTCGTGCTGGGACTACGCAAGTACACAGACTTGGTGGAAAATCCTGCTACCCGCAGGGACATCTCCAACCGGATGCTAGTGCTGGTAGGCGTGGAAGAAGCTGTCAAGTCCAAGGCACATTTCTATCGATTTGGCCAGTTGTTCCCTTTGAAGTTGGACACACGTGCGAAGCCGATGCATGTGGACCCTAATGCGTTGCAAGAGTACGAGGAAGCTGCAAAGTTTATACACAAGGCGTACGCTGGCCCGTTGTGGGTCACACCTCTTCATCTTCCAGAGAAAAGTGGAGGAGAGTCATCTTCGAAGAAGTACAAGATCTCGTTCTCCCCGGAAAGGCCTCGCGAGACTGCTTTATTCAGCTCACGCATCGTTGCTTGAACGTGTGGCTGATCACTGCCACGCCCTTTCCAGGGAAAGCAGAGTCCATGTATGCTAACAACCAGCTGTTGGGATTCAAAAGGCTAAGGTTGCTGCCACACGATCCTGCCTTTGACGAAATCAAGAGGAAGCTGTATCTACGTAACTGCGCGCAAGTGAAGCAGCAAGCCATTACAGACAAAATTCAGGTGGATGAAACATACATCCCTGTCAAGTTGCACCCAAAGAGCTGCTGCTGTATAAAATCGAGCGTGTCTTAGCGGATAACAATACCGATTTGGATGTGCTCGCTCTTGGGGATATCGACGTGGTGGCAGCCGGCGGAAAGAGGGTGCCACCGACACAGTAGTACCCAAAGAAGCGTCAGCCAGCGATAAAGACTCGCTCGCCGAGTTGCTTTGGTCAGAGCAATATAAATGTGCTCGGCAGAGTTGTGTCCACGTAGGCATTTCTGACCGAATTCTTGAACGTGAACGCGGCTGTACGCCGAATGCCTCAAATGTCCAAGTGCCAACGCTTGTAAAGGTTAAAGATTGTGGCCAAGTGTATCGAGAAGAAAAATACCATTTGAATAGGCAGTTGGTTGTGGCAACGAGGCGCAAGAATGAAATGGATGCCATGGAAGCTGCCACTCGCAACACCGTAGAGATCTGCCGCGCGATTCACTCTAACGTGTACTCCACGGTCGCTGATTGCTTTGGCGACAAGAAATCATCCGGTCTTAGCCGGTTTTTCGACGAGAGCGGGGAGACTAAAGCAGGATTTCGTATGCTGTACAGGCACTGTCAACGTGGAGATGAGATCATCGAGCCGCTCGAGCTGCTCTTATACTACGAGAGCGAAATTGAGGATTACGTCCTGAAGTACTTTAAATCAATGGACAATGTTGCACGCCTCTGCAGTACGATGGAATCCACGCTAAACGAGCGATGCCCCCGCGCGCGCAACGTTGTTGAGGATCAACTCAAACAAGTTACTGATTGCGTGGAGTTAGCTAAATCTGAAGAGATTCGAGAAGAGGGCGTTGACAACATGCCTCCGTACGGCAGCAAAATTTCGGCTCTTGTACAATACTTGCGTCGCCTGCCGACGATTAAGGTTGTAATTTTTACCATGTGGGCAAATGCTCTACGAATCGTGGATAAGGCACTTCGTTTGGCCGACATATCGAGTGCCGTGTTTCTTCAGCATCAGTCGAGTGAAACAAAGTCTGCCCACGTTGCCTCCTTTCACACAGGCGAAACCGAGGTGCTCCTGCTGAACTCGCTCACCAGTGCATCCGGCATCAATTTGCAGGTGGCATCACACGTCATCTTCTTAGACCCAGTCGGATACAGTGCAATGCAGGCCAGTACGTTGGAGCAACAAGCTATCGGTCGTGTGTTGCGAATGGGTCAGACGAATGATCGCGTTTCAGTTGTCCGCTTTATTGCCGAGGGCACAATGGAGGCTACTCTGTACGATGATATTCACGAAGCAACACAGAAAGCAGTCGCAGCCGACGATTCGTTTTTCAATGGTGAACGAAGTACAGAGGACGCGTACGTGTGTGCAGACTTCGCAACCCCGGTCCGACGCTTGGTGCGCATGGTAACACCTGTCGATGACGGCGTCGAAGCTGACGACGAGGAGATCCAGATCGAGGCATCCATGTCCATTGAAGAAGCTATCAACCACCGCATAGAACAAGCAGCAGCAGAAGGTGAGGTCTTTGATTTGACTGAAGACGCGTCAGTTGATCTGGAGCAGCAACTAGCGGCGGCTCGAGAACACAACTCCACGCATCAACGCAAAAGCGCCGCTTCAGTGACAGCACGAAGGCTTTTGTGAGTACCACACCGAGCAGCTTCCATGGTACACTCGTGAAAAGCGAGCCGGAGAGGAGATAGCAGGTAGCCCTGGCGCCCCGAGCAGTCTTATGTCGTTTGGTAAACTAAACCTGCAAGAAATACGTGTACTACGTGATAGTTGCTGTGCTGTTTTTTAAATGCAGTGCCTACACACGTCATCGGCATGACAAAACGATCGTCACACGTGCCTTTGCAAGAAATTGTCGCCGCCGGTAGTCTCACGTGGCAGAAGGAGGAGGATCGACGTCACCGCATCTCTCATACTTTGCATTGGTCTTCCTACACCATCGGTTGCTCCATTTGAACATGAACAGATACTAAAGAAAAAGGAAAGGGGAACAAGCACCTGTTTGGTTGATTATCCATGCGAAGTAGGGCATGTCCGCGTCTAGTCGTTCAATCGACCAACTAATTATGCGCTGTTGACGTCTCTACGATTCACCAAACAATCAGCCAGAGGATTCTCTCTCGTTCGTCCGTTACAGCTGGCCACAGTCGGCAATCACCACGGGCTGCTTGGTCTGGCCAGACTGCGAGCCCACGCCCTCGATCTTCTTGACAATGTCCATGCCGTCCACGACGCGGCCGAAGACCACGTGCTTACCGTCCAGCCACGACGTCTCCACGGTGCAGATGAAGAACTGCGAGCCGTTCGTGTTCGGGCCAGCGTTGGCCATCGACAGAATGCCCTCGCCCTTGTGCTTCAGGAGGAAGTTCTCGTCCGGGAACTTCTCGCCGTAGATCGACTCGCCGCCCGTGCCGTTGCCGCGCGTAAAGTCGCCGCCCTGGCACATGAAGTTGGGGATCACGCGGTGGAAGGCGCTGCCCTTGTAGTGGAGCGGCTTGCCCGATCGACCCACGCCCTTCTCGCCAGTGCACAGAGCGCGGAAGTTCTCGGCCGTCTTGGGCACCTTGTCGGCGAACAGCTCGAACGTGATGCGGCCAGCGGGAGCGCCGCCAACAGTCATATCGAAGAACACCTGCGGGTTCGGCATCTTTACTTGGATCTCTTTCTTGCGACTTGGGAAGCAAAACGGGGAATGATGGAGAGGGGGAGGATATCGGCACTAGAGGCTTGTATTCGAGCGCCCTCATCATACAAACATATAGTGGTTTTTTGAGAAAAACCTTATGTGGTTGTGTGGACACAAAGATACCGAATGCGATTTCAGAGGTGCAAAGGTGGCTTACACAATGCTTCATGAGAGGAATATCTATTCTAACAAGCAAACTTGTAATGCAAGATGACAGAGGGCCATGTCCTATCCTACGCCCTAGTATCTCGCTCTTGAGCAGCTCAACCATGTTGATGGCCGCGTTCACGTCTCGGTCCCAGTAGCGTGCGTCGCAGTCTGCATGGTCGCAGCGGAGGACTCCGTAACATTTCTTCTCGTCGAACTGGATCTCAGCGCGATTGTGGACCAGCACGTCACCCTTGCATTTCTTTCGCTTCGGGAGCATTGTGTCAATAGAGTAGTGAACAGCCGACAGCATCTGGTGACACTGCGAGCAGACCTTGCTCGTCCTGAACTCGTCACCGTTGCGCGCTTCTTCAGCGCCTGCTTCAACCCTTTCACTGGACTTGGTACATGTCCTTTAATATCCTTGCGTCTGCTCCAGCCCCCATACGCCACACACGTCAACTTGCTCACGGTGGGAACAATGCGTTTTGCGATCGCATCGACCGCCACACGAGCCATACGCTTCTGGAAGAACTTCCACGTGAGGAATGGTCGGTCGGCGCTGAACTGTAGCAGGAACCTCGCATTGCTCCAGAAGTACTTCAGTCGCTCCAGATACATATTGTAGCTCGCGGTCTTGAATGACGGTATAGCGGAGATGATCTTCTGGTACTTTGAATGTCGTTTCGTCTGACCTTCGTTCCACGCCCTAAATCGGTTGAATCCAGCCAGATGGCGATACTCGCGCGTGGTCACCTGTACGATATCCCGATCGTTTCGATGCTTGGAAGGCTTGTGTCTACGTATCCATCGTGGGCGTTTGCTCTTCGTCTTACGCTTGGACTCCTTTCATTACCGGCGCCGTGGTCTACGTCTTTGCTTCATGGGTATGTGTCTGCCAGATCGGAAGTCTTCTCTAACCGCAGTACAGATCGATCGCACCCCTGGATCAAGGCCGACGACGACGTCAGGAACATATCCGGCAGATATGACGCGACCCTCTGCCGACCTCTTGTCTGATGCTTTCTCATCGTCGGTCTTTGGTCGAAAGAGCAGAACAGATGCGCTGTACCCATCGGTCGTAACTTGGTTCGCATAAAGGTGACTGGCGTGGTCGTACTGCTCCTCCATCGTCAGACGCTCGAACTCTGCCTTGGGGAGTGGACACTGCGGAGCTCTTGTTTTAAACCGAGCAATGTCGAAAGCGTTACGCATCACTGTCCAACGGTTCTCTTTGAACGATTTTGATGAAATCTCCACGTCGGGAACTTCCCAGCAGAAATTCTATACGCGTTGCTGGATGCGCGAGTAAAAGCCAGCCAGGGTAGATCCGTTAATCTTGATATGCGCGGTGGTGTATGATGTGGACACAGGAAAAGAGAGAACGCCCCAACTCCTTTCTCGTTGGGAACCTCCTCCATCCTCTTTTCGACCGCACATTGAAACTCCCAGATCAGCCGAACGTAAAACCCCATGCCATTCTCTTTGATGTGGTTCGGTCACGGAAACCACTGCTCGCTCCACTCGACTTCATCAGGCGTCAGCACGTCTCGTATCTGCAGCGCTTCAATTATGGTCGTCTCGTCGCTGCTTTAGCACGCGTGCATGATGATTTTCATGAGTTTAGCCTTCTCTTTTTCTGCTTCTTGGTGAGGTCGCTACCAAGCTTACCGAATGTGATATGTACGTACAGATGTAGACACTTGAAGAAGTGCTCGCGAATCATCACGCCGGCGTTGGTGACCATCTGCTCTCGAAGATCTTCTTTCAAACTGATGTATCCGGTCAGATTACAAACTTCCACAAGGCCGGATTGTGATCGTTGCGACCGGTACACCTGGATCGACTTCCACAACTCTGTGCGATGAAATGCGTCCGAGGTGTGGTCGCCACACTGCGCAGCAGTGATCAAAGAAGGTCTTGTCGGTGTAGTCTGGAAGTGGAAGGCCGTGCTCGAGGCACCGGAGCGAGTGCAGGTTCACGAGATGCCAGGTCTCCATCTGGATTTGCTTCATGACACAAGCTGTGCGCTTGATCTCTTCAATCAAGCACGGGTCCGAGCAGATTGTGTTGAGTCGACAGACTGCACTGCAGTTGCCTTTGCCCTTGAATGCTTTCTCTTTGACGGTACCGGGGGACTTGTTTCTAAATTGAGTTGTCTTGCTCGTTGACAGGACCTTCTTCGACTGTTACCGTTGCTTGGACGGAGGTTTCATCGGGTTCTTACGCTTGTGCCTCATGGAGCTAATGGAATAATGAAAGCACCGGCCGGTCACGAAAGACCATACCGCCTAATTTCCTACCAATGTTTTGTATGACGAAGTGCAACAATTCTCAGCGAACAACTGACACTTCGTAAGCATTCTTCAGCCATCGTAACGAAGAATTTTTGCAATGTGGGACAAACTGTTAACATTCGTCCGCCGTGGTGTACGCTGAAGACTGTAAAGCGGCGCATGATGTTGTTTTGAGCATCCGTCACTCCGCCGCTAGCAATGTAATTTCGCTTTGGCTCAAGAACGATGTCACCAGGCCGCAGTCCTTCCACCGGTCGAAAAATGTGAGGATCAACTGCTTCGCGCCAATACCGCTGTTGTCTTCTTCGCGACAGACCCCTGTACGGTAAGACGACAGGGGTCACTGGCCGTGTCCTATCCTGCAATATCCAAGTCTAACAAACTTGTAGTCTGTACTTTAATGATCCGCTGACTCAGCAGCAACTTCAACAACGACAGGATCGTTGACATGTAACCACATGACGCCATTGCTGTCAGCAGCAGAGTGCGGAGATAACAGGTCCTCATAATGGTCTGAAGAGCGTGCAGTAAGGAACTGACCGAAGAAGATGCTGCTTCGCTGTCGCCGGTAGCTAGAGAGCACTTGAAGTGGCTGGCGATTGAACTGTCCCGTACGCGGGTCCAAGTTGATAACACTGCAGCGACTGCATGGCCCCGAGACGTCAAAGACGCCGCTGCCAATGCTCAAACTCTTCCATTGGTCTTCTTCAAAGGGCTCGGAGCAACCATCTACAACGAGGTTGGCGCGAAAAGAAGTCTCGTTAACGGCCATTGAACTGTCAACGGACTGGAGAACGGCATTGAAGTGACTGATGCTCTGTCGAGAGATAAGCAAGTACTGCGCCTGATTGGCAAACCCAATTGTTGCCTCATGTCCGTTGCTGCCCTTCGCTAAATCTGCCAGACCTCTGCTCTCAGAACGCTCTGAAATCTGCTTAGTTGTCGATCGAGTAGCCAGAGAGGGGCGAAGGTGGATGTTCGACACTCGCACGAGCGCGCATTGACGTCCAAGACACGAACTCAGCCATTGAGATGCCTCACTGCTTACATCCCGCCCCTTACAGTTGTCGGTGCATACCCGGATGCTACGAGGTTTAGTGCCATCTTCGCACTTCAAGACCGAGGTGCCTGAACGCAGTGAAATGGTCAATGTCGGGTGAGACTCGGGAGACTGTTCTGTAGTTGATGGTTGCTGCGTCTCCGCAATGCTAGGCTTGTAGTAGGATATCGTTAGTGTCTCGCGTCCAAGATCCACCACGGGTTGGATGAAACACAACTCTGGCATCGTTTTGAGCGTCAAAGCGGCGCCTGTTGATAAATCCACCACTGCGAACTCTCGGTCGAATAACAGACCCCTCGATCCAATCGGCCATTCATCGATGACCATTCCCGCGCAAGATTTGATAGGGAATAGCGTAATCTTGTGCAGGTAAGGCCCTCGCGAAATAGTGTCACAGGAGTTGCGCGAAACCAATAAGGTAGTGACCGTCTTGCTCGCTGCTGGAGCTTTCATGCTCACGAAATATTTTGTCGCGAATTCCACAAACGCCATTACGTCTTCAAAGGTTGTCATGTACCCTAGCGATATGCGAACTGCACCAGTGGGCAGACCGTTCACCAGGTCGATATCGTCGCCGCAGACGTGCCCAGCGGCAATGTTCGACATTAAATCTGACTCTTTCAAGCCAAGGTAGTGCTGACACGCACCAGGATTGCAAAAGCAACCTGTCCGCAGATGAATACCGTGAATTTTGGCTAGTTTGTGGACCTCGCTGTACCCCACATAGCTGCCGTCCGGATGCACAAAGTTACACGCCACGATCGGTCCCTGTTGCTTTGTTGTGTCGCCATTCTTGCCATAGATCTCACAGATAGAGACATTGTTCCAGTGCTTTAAAGCGCCTAGCTTGTTGAGAAGTAGCTTTCTCAACGCCATAGTGTGATCCGAAATCGCCGCCATACCCAACATTTCCACCTGATCTATCCCATGGCGTAACGCAAGGATCGAAAGAAAGGGGTGTGTACCGTCAGCGAAGCCAGCGCTAGAGTCTTTATCCATTGGTCCGAGTGGAATCGTGAAATGGCGGCTAGCTAGAATGCTTTTCACCGCACCGCCCCCGTAGTATGGCTTTTTCAAGTACGATAATGTGCGTTTTCGCACTATTAACGCTCCCAGACCCGTCGGGTACCCGAAGATCTTGTAAAAGATAACACCACAAAGTCTGGGCGGTGTACGGATAGATCTAGTCGGTGGGTAGACACATACTTGGCGGCGTCCAGTAAAGTAAACCACTTGGTAGGTAGTGGGTCGTCGTTTGTACTTTGAGCGTTCTTCCAGCTACCAGCACGAATCTTATCCACAATAGAGAGCGAATGCCGAACTCCACTAAAATTGCATTCCGCAGGGTAGGCAAATAGCGAAAAAGTGGATCTCTCTTGAAACTCAGTAGCGGCGGGCAAAGATATTTCGTTGTTGGTATTTCCACACTCAAGTGCTTCCAGCTCATCTAATCCAACGCACGTTATTGTCGATCCACGCGCAGCAGCGTACCCGCGAATGCCAAGCACGCTAGTGTGCGAGTCGATTGAATGCGCATATGTGCTGTCTTGGCTCCACGGGAAGCTTTCCCCGACAAGTTTTAACGCCGCCGTTGCACCAGATGTGAATACGACCGTATATTCCTCTTCACTTGCCGAGAAAAACGCGAGTACCCGCCTCTTTACATGATCGATCTTGGCACTAGTTGACTTAACCTGATCGCAACCAATGGCGCTGTGCGGATTGGTAAATAATTCTCCACTCAACTCTCGGAATGTGGCGTCCAACTGCGTCTTCGAGTACATTGTAGCACCCGCATGGTCCAAGTACACACTTCCTATCAAAGAAATTGATGAAAAATTAGACCCTCGTAAGAGAATGAACCACTGCTTAGGAAGGTAGCGATCAGTTTACTGACCTTTCATCTGAGGGAACTCGTTCACACGCATCTCGTCGACCCGCAACGTCCCATTTCCCGCACTTCCGTATCCGTAAGCACCTTTGCTTTCTTTAACGAATTCTGCCTTCGACGCTCTCATGATGGAGAGCTCAGTTGTAGTAATCGATAAGGAGAGGGGCGCAGAACATTTTGAAATGACTTCTACAAACTTGAATGCAAAACCTCTAGAAGTGAATATAAACTATGGAGGTATATTTGCACACACTCACTTTGCTGCTCTGGAGAAAGCTTTGACCGGAGCGATATTGGGGCGCGATAGCTGGATGGTCCTGAGCTTCTCGCTTAGTTCATCTTCCTCAATGCTGTCTTGCTCTGGCTCTATGCTGCTGCCCTTTGACGTAGTTGGAGACTGCTTTTCGCCACTCGCTATAGAAGTCCCCATCGTTGCCGGCTTGGCGGGCACGAGGGCGCTCGGGAGAACTGCACTCAAGCCAGGTGGAGATTGCGCTCCATCGATTGTTGGGGAGAACGGTGGAGCCGCATCGTTGTTGCCAGCAGGGAGCAACTTGAGGGAGTCTTGCTCTATCTCTTTCTCCACCATGCTCTTGAATAGCTGCTCCGTTCGGCTGTCCACGACACTGCGGTCGACCTCTTCCGGAATGGCAAAGTTCGTCGCGTCAGCGTTCTTGGCATAAAAGTTGTGCATCACCTGGCGCACCATTTCCAACTCTCCGTTGAGCATGGTATCACGCTCGCTTTCATACTTGGCGAACACGCGATACAGGTCAAACGTCACAGTCTGCAAAGCAGTCCGTGCCTGGCTCAATTTGTGCTCGTTACGCTCCAGTCGCCGGGTAACTTCACCAGCCTCCTTGCATTTTCTCATCTTGCTCACCTTTTGCTCGTACCGATCAAATTCTAGCTTAACATCCTTGCGGTGTGAGATTTGCGAGTGCACTGACTTCATGGCGTTGATGTGGATGTCCAAAAAGCGCAGAGCACCCGACAATGCAGCATCCTGCGATGCGCCAGAACCAAGAGCAAATGTTATCACGCTGTGTTTCACTTCTAGAACTACCTTATCAACTTGTGCCAATTACCGCATTGAAGAAATGGTTCTTGGCCTCCTTGGTTTCGTTGATAGCGCACATGGCGTGACGGAATTTTTCAGCGTCGGTACCTTTGCCCACGGCATCCACACTCACCACGCACCACACGTCCGCACCCAAGCTCGCGCACGCTGAGCAATACACTGGCAGAGCAGTCGTGCGGTAGTGCTCCAAGCTCTTGCGGATGTCCAATAGTTTCTGCAGCAGACCCAGGAACCGCTGCTCGTGCTGCTCGTACACGTCATCAGGAGATGCCAGTTGCTGTTCGCATAGAGCCACACAATCATCAAGCACTGACCTGACGACAACTGTTTGCAAAAGGCTTCTCCTACCTTCCGAACGCGACACAAGATCTGGTACTGCAGCTTGCGCTTGTGCTGCTGCCACACGAGCCGCCTGCCCTTCAACATCGCGCCAACACTGTGCTGCTGCTTCTCTGGCTTCATGGCAGCGCTCTCTTCGGCAGGAGGTCGCTTCCTGCGCTGTGAATGGCCAAGGAACTCCGGGGTATTAATACTCACCCACGTCCTCGTCATAAGATCAGGGATCCACAAATGGCTTCATTCACAATCACTCTGCAGAAACGACAACTTCCTGCTATAATTGATGTCTATACCTCTTCAAATATATATTTGGCAGGCGCGCGGATGTGTGTAAAATTTTGAAATTCTGCGCGGCACCATAACCCAGCAAACAAGCAAGCAGTCCTCACCAACAATGGCAGACGCGCCCAAGGCTGCGAATGAGGCTGGCCGCCAAGGAGGTCGCAAAGCCAAGCGCCAACGGAGGCCCCGAAGCCGCAACAAACAAAGCCAGAAGCAGCAGCCCGAGCAGCAGCAAGGCCACTACGCAGACCCCTTTCGCCAATCGCGTCCACACCCATGAAGCGCCAACGCACCAAGGCTGCAGGTATTTTGAATGGAATATTTCAGCTGACAAGATAATAAAGAGGTGTAAACAAGTATGAACATATTGTCTGCAGAGAGCAGCAAGTCCATCAAGGCGAAATACGCGCCGTCGTCAGCGTCCAGTAGCAATAATAACGGCCCCGAGTCCAAGGAGGCTGCAAAGTTCTTGTCGCCTAGAAAGCTGCTGAAAGAGTACGACGAAGAGCAACCCAAGGCCAAGAAAGTGCGTCCAAATCCAAGCCCAGAGACGCCAGAGTCTAAACTCAACGGGACGAAGGAGACAGCGACCACGCACTCGAGCGCAGGAGAAGACGAGGCTGACGATGAGTTGTTTTCTCCTGCGCTGAAACCTCCGAGGGCATCGCGATCGTCCAGTGTGCCCCCAGCAGATGTACGCGTACGGTTGGAGACGAAATTTGCAGGTGCAAGTGCCCCACCCGCGGAGAAGCTGGAGGACGTGGAGACTACAAACGAGAGCACAGCTCCTGCAACTGTCACTGCCGATGGAGAAGACATGGACGAAGATGACGCTGGTACCGACCAAGAGTTTAACCCGTAAGTGTGTTCGGCATTTCATTGTGTTTGCACGACATGGGATCCTAACGTCGATCGGCACTTGCGATCTCTCCTTCCAGGTTCTTCTTCATGAAAACTCTCCCGAAGTACGAGGATATCGTGGTTGGGAAACGTCCCATTTCTCTTCCGGAACGATCACGCAGCGCACCCAAGATTTGCTTGGTACATCCGTGTCGTGGGGCAACTGAGGTCATCTGAATACTTAACTAATGAATTTGTTGATAATTTAGGTGCTGGATTTAGACGAGACTCTCGTACACTGCAGCGTGGACGAAGTAAAAATCCTCACTTGCAGTTCCCGGTATGCATTTAAATTTTACGGCTGAAGACATTGTTGCTTGCTACTGGTACTGACTCGCATTCGGTTATTCTGTGCTTACTGTAGGTGACATTTAATGGCGTAGAGTACACGGTCAATGTTAAGAAGCGCCCGCATATGGAATATTTCCTCAAGCGCGTGTCTAAGCTGTTCGAGATCGTGGTATTTACTGCTTCACACAAGGTGTACGCTGAAAAGCTGATGAACTTGCTAGACCCCAATCGGAATCTCATCAAGTGCGTATCACTCTTACCTCGATACACGTTGCACGGTTGCTCACTCTCGTGCATGCTCACCACTTCAGGTACCGACTCTACCGAGATGACTGTCTGGATGTCTTTGGGAACTACCTGAAGGACCTGAACGTCCTCGGACGCGACCTGTCCAAGGTCTTGCTGGTGGATAATTCCCCTCACGCGTTTGGATATCAGGTACTGTATGCTGATGCTTACTTGCTCGCTCTTACATTGTGGCAGACAGCTGACGATCTTCGCCTCTTGTTGTTTAGGTCAACAACGGAATTCCTATCGAAACGTGGTATGACGACGAAGGCGACGCCGAGCTCCTGAACCTGCTGCCATTCCTAGAAGGTCTAGTGGGCGTGGACGACGTGCGGCCAATTGTCGAGAAGCAGTTCCAGATTCAGAAGCTCATCGACGCTACACCTGACGAGATCATTTAGGCCCAGCACAATACAGACTAGTGATTGGCCATTTATGGCTCTGACTCGCCATTTGATTCCTCAAAAATCCACCTCATTATTTTCAGTCATGGCGTCTTCCTACAACTTCGGCGAGCTGGCGCAGCCTCCGTCCTCCTCTGTGAGAGCCCTGGTTGCTTACACCATTGCGTCTGTGTGTTTCTAACACTCTCTGTCTCTGTTCTTTTCTGTAATTTTCTGCAGACGATGTATCGAGCGCCACCTCCTCCACAGCTTAACCGAGTACGGGGCTCTATCCTACAATTGTCCTGAAGTACTGAGAGTGTGTATTAACATGTATGTGTTGGTATGTATTACTGGCAGGAGATTAAACTCTGGGCAGACACCAAGGACCGCCGCAAGTACGAAGACCTGGCGGATCTCTTTGCCATTTTCAAGACCACAGAACATCTCGAAGCCGCCTACGTCCGCGATGCCATCACCCCCGAACAGGTTTGCACCCTAGTACTAGTTACTTTCTGAAAGTGTTATAAGCTGCCCACTGTGTTGATGTGTATGTGAATCAGTACACTGAAGCATGCACAAAGCTCATATCACAGTTCAAGACGGCGGAGACGGCGCTGCGTCTTGGCGGATTCATTGACAGCATCGAGACTTTCATCTCAGAGTACCGACTGGACTGCCCTCGAGCCCTGGAGAGACTTGTTCGCATCGGTGTGCCGGCCACAGTTGTGCACAACACCACCAACCGCAAGACAGACTCAGTTAATGTGGCGCAGACTGTGCAGAACTTCATTACGCTCATGGATGTACTCAAGCTTAACATCCGTGCAGTGGATGAGATCCAGCCGCTGCTAAGCGAGATGATGAGCTCACTTACCATGGTCAGTGGGCTACCTCCAGACTTTACAGGCCGTGACAAGATCGAGGGTTGGCTGCGTACGATGAACGCCATGCGAGCGTCGGAGGAACTCGACGAAGAGCAAGCACGTCAGCTGAGCTTCGACCTTGAGCGCGCCTACTCGTCCTTCATGGCTTTCTTAAACAAGTGATACCCCCAACACGATCCAACATGTTATCGTGGGGTAAATATCCCCCAATGTTGGGATTTTTATTGCGGTGGCTAACCTACCTTTACTTTTGCTTCATTTTTTCCCTGTTTCTCGCTTTTCTTGGTAATATAAAACGAAGATGTATGCATGGCGCACAAACACCATCCAAAATGCATGTAGCGACGCGATGCGGCCCACGCGTGCGTCATGGCGCTTTCAGCGGTCAAATATTAGCAGCAAAAAATAGGCTCCTCTTCCGGTTCTAGCAGAAGTAAGGCGGGGGCAGAGTCCTTCTCGTCTTCTCCATTCAGCAGTCTAGTGCAGCTCGCCATGGCGGCATCAAGCTCCACACTCATTTGGTCCAGCTCATCCAGCATTCCACGGAGATCAGCGTTGTGCACCTTCCTCGGAGTCAATTCCTTCAGTGAAAGCACCTTTTTCCGGTTTTGAGATCGGCTCCAGCGCGATATCCAAAAGGAAATTCGGTTCCACCGTGTTGGCATGAGATACCGGTGGTATCGAGGGCTCCACGGGCTGCGACAAAGGAGGAAACAACTCCATTGACAACGCAATGTCTTCTTGTACTTGCTCCTCCGACCAAGCCCGTTGCACTTCTTGCTCGAGCTCCTGCTCCTCAGTCAACACACTGGTTTTGGTCCCTGTTTTTAAATACAGCAGCACGTTCCGCGTCACGACTAGCTCCCGCTCCATCGTCGGTTCACAGCGTGCCAGTTCGACAATCGATTTCTGCTCAGGGAAAGACACCGGCATCGGTAGTGCAGTGCGTTGAGGAGGAACGGCTACTTCTGGCACACAAGTCTCCACCGAAGCAGTGACCTGAGGCACAGAATCTGTCTGTAACGGCCTGGATTCAGGCTTTAGCTGTGCCAACTTCGGCTCCGACTTTGACAAGGTCGCTGGTTTCTTGTGCTCCTTCTTGGCCGCCGGTTGCTTCTTGGTTGCCACCTGGTCCTGCGCCACCTTGGGTACGACTTGCACCTGCTGCGGCTTCGGCTGCGTTTTCTTCGGCCCCTTCGGTGCTTTCGGCTTCGACAATATATTGGGCACAACTGGCACTTGCTTTTCTTCCGCCGTTTTCACCTGCGGCTTGAGTTGCAACAGAAGCGGTCGACTACGCAGCACTTGTTTGGGCTCTGATTTCGCCCTAGACTTCTCCACTAGCAGCTCTTCATCGCCTTCCGACGGCATTAACTTGATCGTCGGCGGAGGCTTCAAGTTCACGCCCGCCACTGGCGACATCTTCCTGTCCCGCTGCGCCTTCAAATCCTCCGGTTGCGTCAATGCCATGGTTGCCACCACCTTCTGCGGCGTAGGGCTCGAGGGCACCACCGCAATCTGCAGCTCGCTCGGTTGACTCTGCGCAATCGACAACGTTAGCGAGTAGTCCAACGCCCCGCGTCGCAGCGCCATGAGTTTCCCCAGCGTCGGCTTCAGGCCCAGTCTCGCTGGCCCCGACGCATCGCTGTGGTGCAGCACCGCGAGTCCCAGCACCGCCAGCAGCACCAGACAGAAAAGTAACGCACTGCCGAACACGAGGCCGCAAAGCGCCACCACCGCCGCCAACTGCAACGCCCCCATCGCCGTCACGAGGCCTCCAACGCGGAACGTCGGCGCATCGCTGTAGACGTCGTCCGTGAGTGCGTACGGATCCCGCAGTTGATGTTGCCGCTGTCGGCGCTGCGTCTTGGTACTCGCTCGCTGCCGCATCGTCGTTGTCTGGTGCTTGTTCAGTGCTTGTTGTTTATACTAGCAGCGCTCTACTGTGTAGAAGACAGCTGACTAGTTGGAAAGTGTTGAGCGAAGGAGCTCCTCGCTGTCGCCGAGTCGCTGCTCCAGAACGTTGAGAGTCGTGAGTCTTCCGCCCCAATTCCCCACTGGGCTTTGCCCGTGAAGCGATGCGACCGATTTCGTCCGTCGTAGGAGCCATTTCTTTCACTCGCGATGGACCGGCTCTGGAGGCAAACGCACCCTGAAAGGGCAACACAACAGGATTTTCTACCAATCATATGATCCCATACCCTTTCCTGACAATCAGAGGGCTGGCTTCAATCGTAACTGCCGGGCTGCCAATTTGTACCGGCTTTTCTGCTTGAAAATCGATGCTTCTTTTTCGAGACGAAGCGAGGAGTGAACGTATCGGTATGTACATGGATCGCCATCTAGAGCAAGTGGCAGAGGGAGGGGCAGAGAACTCGTGGCAACTTTGTTGGCGAGCAACTCGGTTACTCACGGCCCAACCACGGGCTGCGATGATTGCGCTGAAAGGTATGGTCAATCGTAACTGCCGGGGCTAATACCACTGCGAGCCACGCGGGTCTTCTTCAACCGAACGACAAATTGCCTGAAGAACGATTTATAGAGCGAGTATTCGATGACGTCTTTACTCCTGCTGCTGGATCTGATTACTTTTGGGAGTGGCGTTGACACTTTCGGAGTGGCGAAATCCGTGTCAAATGCACCTTTGTTTCGCCACGACATAATCCGGACCGGTTGACAGCTTCTTGTGGTTCCACGTATCGGTAGATGGCCGACCCCACCATCGTTCGAGTTCATCCAGCGGCGCGTCTGGCGCTCGTGCGCGACCCGAGCGGCCGGACCCGCTGGATTCTGCATTCCCCTCCGACGATGCGTCCCCACCGAGGCGTAATCCTTCAGCCCCGATCGAGCTGAGGCCCAGGGCGTCGCGAACGGAGGGCGCTGGTCGTCTGGACTGGGACGCGTTGGACTTCCCAGACAGACCGTGCTTTGAGCTTATCGCTTCGGAGGGGCAAGACGCTCCGCCGACTCAGAATGTGGTGGTGTTTCTGCATGGACGTGGCGACTGCCACGAACCTTTTGCCAGACTGGGGGCCCAGATGGCGCTGCCTCAGACTGCGGTGGTATCGCTACGTGCTCCTCTTGAGCTTCCCTTCGGCCTCGGCTTCACATGGATGGAAGATCTGGACGACCACGGAGACGCGATCCCACTCGACGTTCCACATACACAGCGCAGTCAGAGGTACGTGTGTTGTTGGTTTCAAGAGATTTCCAACTCTCTAATTGATTATGAAGGACAGTCTTCAGGTGGCGAGAGACTACGTGTGGAACTTTTTGCGAGTATTGCACAGCGACTACGGATGGAGTTACTCGCGACTCTTCCTGTTTGCATTCTCCCAGGGAGCGTGTGTGGCATTCCATTTGGCGATGACGTTGCCGCAAGATATACGACTGGGAGGCGTCGTGTTGGTAGCTGGTGGTGCCATCGCTGGCCCGCACTCGTCAGCTACTGATGATGCAAATGCTGCTGCCACTCCGATGTTGCAGATCACCGGTGCTGCCGATACCGTCTACCCAAAAGCTCTTGCCGAGCGCTCTCGACGCGAGTTTAGGAGGAGGCACACGCAGCGGATGACAGCAGAGCTGTTCATGAGCGTGGTGCGTCCAGACAAGGCACACGCAATGATCGACTCCCGCGCGGATATGCAGCACGTTATGGTCTTCTTCTCCAAACACCTGTGCCTGCGCAACATCGAATTGGAAAATCGTAGCGACATCATCGAACTCCAGACGTGATGTAAACAACGGTGTATCTAATAGCAGAAATCCTGCTAAAAACAATGACCACCGGCGCAAAAAGCGATCATTTTATTATGACGTTCCCACTGAGCGATCGCTCACGCAACTTCTGACGGATCGCCGAAGTAGCGTATGACACCGTGCGAGACCTGTACAAGGCTTTCATCTTCCAGCGCCCGCAGCGCCATCTGAAATTCCGTGCCCTTGACTTCACTCTGCCGTTTCTCCTCCAGGTGACGGCGTGCTTCACCTACAGTCATGGACTGGTTTGGAGCGTCACCTAAGATGTCTTTCAGTAACGAAATGATATCAGCCAGTGACTCACGCTCCAATACACTGTGACCTGTGTTAATCATATCCATATCGATGGTGCCTGTGCGAGGGTCCATCGCAGCACGCTGCGTCGCCACGTTCATTAGACGCAGCGCTTCATTCACATCGCTACCCGTGACGGTTTCGCAGAGCTTGAGCTTCGCTAGCGCTTCTGAGATTCGGATCAGAGATTCCAACTGTCGAGGGTAGCTGTAATATTTTTCTTCGCCGATGCAGCGCTGGCACCACCCATTCGGCGCAGATCTAAGTAAGCGCGAATGAGTGCATCGCGCGCCTCGGCCGAGAGTCGGGGGTAAATGGTACGCTTCGCATATGCAATGTACTCGGTTAAAAGCTTCATACTGACAAGCTGTGGTGCAGCTTCTCCCACTCGGGCTTGAGCACGCACGCGAACTCGAGTCTCTTCGTCGTAATACAAGGCAACAATGTGTTTCGCCAACTTTCGGTCAGATTCCACCTGTGGTTTGTCCAGGATGAGATAAATAAGGTCGAATCGTGACAGCAACGTAGGCAAAATATTCACATTTTCCACCACGGACTTGTTTGGATTGTATCGCGACTCGATTGGGTTTGCAGATGCAAGGATGGATGCACGTGCATTGAGGGAGCAAATAATGCCAGCCTTGGCGATGCTCACCGTTTGCTGCTCCATGACCTCGTGCAATACGGAGCGAGCCGAATCACTCATTTTGTCGAACTCATCAATGCAGCATATACCCTCGTCAGAGAGAACCAGCGCGCCAGACTCCAGAACAAGATCGTTTGTCTCCATATCACGTATCAGTGAAGCGGTAAGACCGACTGCCGAACTACCTTTACCCGATGTGTAGATACTACGTGGCGATAGTTTGTGCACGTACGACAAAAGCTGTGATTTAGATGTTCCTGGGTCTCCGCACAGCAAAACATTCATGTCTGACCGCATGGCTTTACGTTTGGGAGCCACTCCACCAAGCTCTTGCTCATCCTGCACCACATTGACACTTCCGCTACTTCCATCCTTGCGTGTACCACCAAAAAGCATGCATAAGATGCCCTTCTTGACATCATCCAGCTCCCAGATAGATGGGGCCAATGAGTGGGCAAGGTTCTCGTACACCCGCGGATGCGCCGCAATACGGCGAAAAGCTGCCAGCTTGCGTGCTTCCTGAGCATCAGCTGCAGCGGTTGCATCAGCATACTCCTCTGAAGCGTCCGGCATTTCGACATCAATATCTGCTGGCCCAATAACACTAGTTTCATTCTCTGGTTGTTGCGGTGTACCATTTTCTCCCTCGTCGCGACGAGAAAGCTCGTCCACACGGCGGAAGTGCACGACATCTACGTACGTTTTGAAAACAGACTTGACCACTCTCTGGCGCGAGTTCGAGCGCATCGGTACTGCTCGATAAATTCCTGTAACCTCTACCTTGTCACCCGGACGCACCCCATCAACCAGGTCGTCGAAAGCAAACAAAAGCACGGTATACGGTGTTTCGCCCTCAGGGATTGCGTCGGGGGTTTCCTGCATCTTGACCATCTGCTTGTCTGTGAAAGCGCAGCGATTGTGAAGCATTTCCATGCTCATGCGCGATGCACAGCGCGCGCAACTTGTAGGTTCCTCAATCCGACCACGGTCGAGAGCCACCTGAGTCGTGGCATGACATACAGCGCAGCGAAAGAATGCTTCCTTCAAATCCGGGAGCACACCACTACAGCGAGTGACCATGCCCTTTAGACACACTAATTGGTCGATATCTGACGGGTTCAAGTGCCGCAGTGGTGACAACTCGCGCAGGTTAAATGGCCGTACCTGCAACGCCACATTTTCAAAATTCTCCATTGCGGCACTAGAACCTGCCAACAACGACAAGTACTCTTCCGTCACCACCATATCCAGTATACGGATAAGCACTTGAGGGAACAAAATCAACTGATTATACAACTTTCGAGCACCACGAAATTGCCGTAGGTGCTGTGTATCAAGATCCAGAATCAACGACTGTGTCAGTGCCAATCTCCGTAGCGCCTTGATATAGTGTGGTCCATCATGTGGATTGCTACTCTCCAGTCGAAACTGATGCAGGAAGCCTCGGAAGAGCTCCATAGACTCAGAGACACTGATGTTGGTACCCCACACCACTGCTCCCGTAAAAGCTTGCTGCTCCTGTTGCTGTTGCTGGAACTGCGAGAAGGCCGTCGCGGATGCTGACGCTGAAGCTGACGCACTTGATCTCGGTGAGCTTGGAGGCGATGGTGGTGGCCGTGGCAAAGTTGCCTGCTGCGTGAACGCTGACATTCCTGCATTGCTGCTGCGGTAACTCGCGGCTGAACTGTTGCTACTGGGGGACGAAGGAGCCCCAGAAGAACTCATTGCGTTGGTTCCCATGGCGTGAGGACCCACATCCTGTTCTGGGAAGCTGTTTAGTCTCCATTCTCGACGCCCTAAGTCTCCTCTGGGCAGCTGACGCTGTGCCATGCGTCGTAATTCTGCCTCGACGTCGTCTCCTTCCTCATCGCCTGGGTCATTGGTTGCGGCAGCTCCGTAGCGTCCTAAATACCGGGGTTGGGGTCGCATCTACCGAAGCACTCATTTCTGCGAAGCCATAGCGACCTGGAAGGTCTGTAGCGGACACGGCAGACACAGAAACAGCAGAGGTGGAGACGGACTGCGATGATGAAGGGGACAGAGGAGAAATCGGTCGTCCATGGTCGCTCTCGGGTCTGGAGGAGTCTGCAGGGGCCGAAAGCGAGAGAGCATGAGCGGAAGGCGGAGAGGTAGGAGTCTCGCGCGTCAGATACCGCGGCGCGGGCGTCGGGGACTGGACGGTGGCGTCGACGGAGGCGTTCCATGATCTCCCATTGTTGCGTTCAACGCTTTCCCGCCAAAAAACTGGTATGCACTAAGTTCGCGTACGCTCACTAAGTTCGATGATGTTGAAGACGTGATGCTCACAAAATGATGGCAATGGTTATTTTGCTGATAGATTTTTCCCCACTATTGACATGGACTCGGACACTTTCTTCTACACACCCTCAATGGCTGGTGTAAGTTCAGCTGAGGAGGCAGCGTTGTTGCTGCTGTTGCGCTGCGATTCACTACGATTCATTGACCCCCGATTGGAGGAAGTAGACGAGGGAGGCGCCCCACCATTCGCCAACAATTCGCGCCGCTTCTCCTCCACACGCTTCGCCCGAATCTTGGACACAATGTCGTCTACGTCGCCCGTCTTCAGCGTCGCAAAACTACTCTTCTTCTTCTTCAGCTTAAGCTGCTCTAATCGTTTCTTGGTCTCCTCCTCACGACGCACCCTCCGCTCTTCAGCAATGCGCTTGCGCTCATTGTCACGGTCGGCGGACTGAAGCACCTTAGCGAACGAGTAGAAAATTGAGAAGAAAGAGTCCGGCCCACAGTCTGGGCTCGACGGGTCCTCGCCATAGAATGATGCTGTCTCTTCGAAGCGCTTCGTCACATCATCTAAGTCCTTGGCGATCTGCTCCGAGGTCTTTTTCGCACGATCTGCGAAGGGCTTCACAACGTCTTGGAAGCGGTCCGATATCTTTTCCGGATCTTCTTCCGATCCTGCCACAACCTCAGGCTGCGGGTACTCCTTTTCTGGTAACTTCGCGTGCGCTTCCAGCTCATTGCTGATCAGCGTGGCAGCTTTCCGCACTGCACTTTCGCCAGCCTTAAGCACTTGTGTAGTGACACGGCTCGCACTCTCAATGGAAGGGAGACTTTTGTCAAATTCGAGAATAGCCGGATCTTTCGCTCGCAGCACCATGGCGAGGTAGTTCAACAAGTTCGTTGAGTTATCGCTCGCTTTCACTTGGTTAAGTTTAAGCAAAATGCTCAACCGGAACCCCTTCGCTCCGCCGCGGGCTGTACCATCGTTCAGGGCATTACCAAGCGAGAGCACGACGCGAAAGATCTCATTCATTGCCGCACACTCTTGCAATTCACGGCACGCGCTCGACACAGAGTCCATGAGCTTCTGCTGTTCATCCACATAAGTGTCAAATTGCCACGTAGCGTGGATTGCCTGCAACCGTGAAGTTAACCGCGGCACGCAAAGCATTTCAAGAAGTACTGCTCAGCATCACCCAAGAGCTTCGGGTCGCCTGCATATCCTTGGACAGCGTCCAGCTCCTCCTGCTCTGGCGCAAACTGTAGTAACGCAGATACCCGTTCAACAGAAAGCAATTCCTTATCAACCAATAGCACTGCGTTCCGGAGTTTATAGTACGGCAGTCGGAAACGCGCTAGCATGATACCAATGTTGTTTGCACGCTTTGCATCAATCAAGGCAACGCGAGTTGGAGCTCGTCGCTTTGTGGGCTTTTTCATCTCAGTTTCCTTCACCTTGGCGGGCTTATTCACAAAAATATCGGAGAGCTGATCCACAAACTTGTCTAGAACTGCATCTTTCTTTGACGAGACAGGATTCTGATTTTTGCCTCTTGCAGCAAACAGATCCGCAACACTTGGCGGACCCGCTAATGTTCCCGCTTTTTCCGAATTCCTCTCCTCTTCATCATTCGCAAAACTTTCCCAAATTGTACCAGCAGTGTCCTCACTTTTCACTGCTTCCCAGTACAAGTTCCTGAGTTTCGGTTTGGGAGGGGCCGTCACAACGGGTTTAGTCGGCACCTTCGGCGCGGCTTGAGACAAATCCTCCGGAATCATCGCATCAGGAGTATCTAATACTTTCGGGTCCAACGACTCAGCATTCATCTTCAGCTCCAATTGCGGCCGCGGCATTCCCATCTTCAATAACTTAAAAACTTGGTGTAGCTTGGGTGCTCCGACGCTTTTATCGTCTTTCCACCCTCTCCCTTTATTTCCTTTCCATCTTCGTCAACAAGCTTGTCGGGTGAATCGAGAAGCTCACCATCTAGACCCTCTGATGCTGCCTTAAGCTTGATGTGAGGCATTGGCATCCCCATCTTCATCAACTTGAAAAACTTAGCAAACTTTTCATGCTCCTTTACAGGAACACCTTTAGCCATGGGTGCATCGTCAACCACTTCCTTCCCGTCTCCATCAACTAGCTTATCCGGACTTTCCAGCAAGTTTGCATCTAGGCCTTCTGCTGAGGCTTTTAACTTCACGTGTTCCATGGGCATCCCCATTTTAAGAAGTTTAAAAATTTAGCAAACTTCTCGTGGTCCTTCACAGGCGCGCCCTTCACTTTATCGGAGGGAGAATCAACCAACTTCTTTCCTTCCTCGTCTACCAGCACACCAGGGGTAGATAGCAGCTCACCATCAATCCTTCAGCGGATGCCTTCAGCTTAACGTGCTCTATTGGCATCCCCATTTTCATCAGCTTGAAGAATTTACTAAACTTCTCGTGCGCCTTCACGGGGACTCCTTTAACGACAGTACCTGCATCTGCACTTTCGACAATCTTGCTCCCATCTTCGTTCAGCAAGACATCGGGTGTAGAGAGCAGCTCGCCGTCTAATCCTTCCGCCGACGCCTTCAGTTTAATATGTTCCAATGGCATTCCCATCTTCATCAGCTTGAAAAACTTCGCGAATTTCTCGTGGTCTTTCACAGGGATTCCGTGTGGAGTTTGTATACCCTGTCCAGCCACAAAAAGTTGCCCTCCTCGTCCAGAAGCTGATCAGGCGTGCTTAGCAATAACCCATTTAGCCCTTCTGATGATGCCTTCAGTTGAACATGCTCAAGCGGCATTCCCATCTTCAGCAACTTGAAAAACTTGGCGAATTTATCATGCTCCCTAACTGGGATACCACCAAACACAGGGCCCTCACTATCTTTCATTTCCTTGCCGTCTTCGTCAAGAAGTAGATCCGGTGACTCTAGGATCGAGCCATCAAGTCCCTCAGCCGACATTTTTAATCGAATATGAGACAACGGCATGCCCATTTTCTTTAGCTTGAAGAACTTCATATACTTCTCGTGATCCTCAGCTCTGGTGCCCTTCGGCTGCCCTTCAACGTCCAGTTTCGATAGATGAACAAGCTTGTCAGGGGTCTCCAGAATCGATGGGTCAAACGTTTGGATTTCGCTGCTCATTTTTAGTTGGACATGCTGGATGGGCATTCCCATCTTGAGCAGCTTGAAATACTTGACTAGCTCCGGGTGCTCATGAGCTATTACTTGCGCATCCTCCTCGTCAGTCTCCTCCGCAGTGGCATCTGAAAGCGCGAGGTCGTCGTCCCGATCTTTATTTTCGATTAAGATAATGGGCCCCATCCGGAATTGAAACGCAGGGTCGTCGTCCGCGCACTTCTGCAAAAACTGTGCATAGCGGTCGCGCATTTTCAATAGTGCTTTACGGTCGTCGTACCCAAGCTCGTAATTGCGCACTTCCTCAACCGGAGCTAACAACGTGATCTGCTTCATAACTCGCTCCGCTAGTGCCCACATTTCCTTTCCGATTACACGGTCGCCCGGAATAAAAAGCAACTGCTGCAGTATCGATAAAAGGCACACTTGGAGCTCAGAATCGTTTGTGACGCTGTCAAACAGAGACTGAAAAACGCTCTCCACTGAGGCCAGGTCTGTTTGCTCATAAATTGTGTCTTTCCGATCGTCCTCCATGAACTGCTCAAATACATCAATCTGTTTTTCCATGTTATCCAGCTGATTCCGAAGCTGAGTCACCGAGCTGCTGATAATGCTATTGCCTCCATTCCCGATACGATGAGCTTTGCCATCTGGCGGAAGTGACGAACGGACTTTCGTAATATCTGGAGACATAATTGGATCATGATCAATTGGTGACGGTGGTGCACTTGCGGACAGCCGTCCACTGCTTTGGTCATGTGGGCTCCTTACGATTGATGATCGACCGTCCAAAGGCTTCAAGGAATCTACTCCTGTAACTGGAGTTCCTGGACCTTTTTCCCGGCTGATTACTGGCGAATTCGTGTCTCGTTTGCCTGGAAGTGGGGATGGCGTGTTCTTCGCGATATGCTTATTTGGCACGGGTGATGCTACTATGGCCCCTCCAGGTACCGGAGACGGTGCTTCACTGGAGCTGCTATCATCGGTTGGAGTAGAAGCTGCAGTGGCGAGGGGATACTTTGTGCGCTGCATAGCGAGAGATTTCGCACGAATTTCCTCAAAATATCCAGCCATCTTGAGTGCCATGAAGTCGGAACGGATTGCTAGACGATCTTCCAGCCTAATGGCCTTATTCACTATAATATTCACAAAGCTCAGCACGTCTTCCTTGAAAACCAGCGAGTACCTCGTCGACTTAAGCGCATCTCGCAAACAGCTAAAACGGATGGTTTCACCTTTGGTTTCCTTGTAGTGATCGAAGGCTTCAATTACAGCGGCGTGACCTGCTGCGCTATTGTAGCATACGATGCCAAGCAGCTGTAGGGTATACTTCTTAACGTCGCCATTCTCGGTATGGAAGCACAATGCCACTCTCTTAACTAGTCCAGGCGTATTAGTGATGGCTTCAACACCCGCAGTAAAATGAGTCAACGATCGTAAGATGCGCAGAATCACCTCGCACACACGAGTTGCCTTCTCGTACTTCGCCTGTTCAATGGGGAATGGGGATGGGTCTGGTAGCTTCATCGTTAGGTAGTCTAAACCAAAATGGGCTAGAAAAGCCTCTAGCCAGTCTGTTGAGGCAACGGCAATCTTGGAACGAAGTGCCTCCAAATCTTTTAAGCCCTTGTTGTCCCATTTCAGCTCAACAAGGTTTTCAGCGAACTTTTCGGCCTGCACAGCATTAGACTTTGTGTTATCTTCGTTTTCGTTCTGCTGGGCGTACCAGACGACATGCCACTTCGTCTCAAGTGATTCAATACGAATGAGTTCGTCCATCACGTCCTCTGGTACTCCACGTTTCACCATCAAGTCGCGATACATTTCATCTACTGTCTCAGCCCTCGGCACCTTCGGCGGCTTATCTTTTTCTCCTTTGGAGCGGCGCCACCAGTCGGGATTCTAGTCGAGAAAAATCACGAAAATACTGCAGTTTCTCGTTAAAGTTCCCATCCTGCACAGGATTTGACATAGATATAGACGATCGGAAGAAACTGTTACGTCTCGGCTTGGATGGAGTTGCATTGTGACTCTCCTGTCTTTCCGATTCTCGTCGAAACTCCATAGAAAGTGGCCACGCACTCGGGTCCTTCTGTAGTTGCATCGCGTGCTTCACAATCTGCTCAAATGGCATGTCGTCGATGGGGGTTTTGTGAATAAGCTGCAATATATCGCCAACTTTTACACGACCTGTAGACTCCACATACCCCTTTTCCCCACCATTCAACGGGCGGAACCCCTTCACAACTGCACCACGCTGGGGTTTGTCCCGTTCAATGTGTCGAGCTCTCAGATCGAGGCCAAGAGGCCCAGGACTCGGCACTTCCAACCTGAAAACCAGTGCACGATCAGTCGCATTGGGATCACTCCCGAAGAACGGGCTGCTGCTAGTAATGGACATGGAAGACGGCATACTGGTGAGTGAATTCGAGTTCAAAACGTTGGGCGACTCGGTGGCGCTTGGACGCGCGTTGGCGCCGCTGTAGGAGCCTCGGCGCTTGCGCCACATCCGCTGCGTCTTCTTCCTCTTAGCGACTGGTTTTGATCCACGCGGGAGTGTCTGCAGCTGTCTGTGTTGTTGGCAGAGGGAGTCGGTCAGTCAGTCAGTGAGTCAAGAACCAGCCGGCCTCTTACTACTACTCAGCGCCTTAATAGACAGGGGGTGGACTAATACTCTACGACCCCCTTGCTACACACAACGCAGGAAAGCACGCTGATTCACTTACTTGTACTGGACGTGGCCCTCCTAATGAGCTTGTGAGCTCCGTCTGCTCAAGTAAAAGAAACAGGGAGTGGAACTTCCACCCTCTGAGTGGACCACACAAAGGTACATGGTACCACCGACTAAGTGTACCACTTTATCGGCACAAAATGCAGTTTTCATTGATTCCGACGTTGAAGATAGGTACACTTCGTTTGGCTGCCTACATGCCTTGGCTAGCCCGACATCGACACCCTAGACGCGATCCATGACCTCTTCCTGCACCGCAAAGGCCTTCTCGCGCTCGTTGAGCTCCACATTGACTTGAGCCTGCACAGCACACCGTTTCAAAAATGAATGGAGTCGTTACGTTCACCAACGCTAAAGTAGAAACCAAAATCTTCAACAACAGGTGAACGCAGTCGTACCGTCATGCAACCCTGGGTCGTGGCGTACGTGCACTGCGCAATGCACTGCATCATGTCAGCGAGATCGCCCAGCTCCGAGATACAGATCGACAGCAAACTGCAGACGCAGCTGGCCAATTGAATGCAATTGTTGCAGCGCTACAGTCATCAATGGCAACGTATTGGCGTCAGACTGGTGCAAGACACGAGAACGACCAAGCAGACAACAACGTACAATGATGCGATTGTCCCACTTGTCCGGCTGGAGCTGGTAGCGGTCCATGACCATCATGCGCGTCGCGGACACGGCACAACCGTTACAGCAGAAAGCCTCCATGCACAGGCAGAAGTTGGGGCAGCTGGACTCGCCACAACGACCGGAGCGAGCGCATGGGACGATGCCGTCCATGTAGCCTTGGCAGCACGTGTAGTTGCTCATGTCGCCGTGCAGCGCCTTGCGACGGATGACAATTTGCGCGCAGCACGGGCACAAGCACGAGCCCAGACAGCCTGTAGACAACAAGAGAAGCACGTTATAGTAAGCAACCAGCGACTCTGTCTGCCATGCACTTATTGTAACGCACACAGTGGGTCTTTGGACGGGGCATTCATCATCCCCACCTGGAAGGAGTTAGGGTTCATTTTGCGCACATCGTCCTCTACCGGTTCGCCTGAGCACAAGATGCACATAGTCGCTAGCAACGCTGGAGGCAAAGGAGGTGGTCTCGGTCGGTGCTTTCAATACTGAGCGCAAGAGAACCCAGAGAGAAAATGTTCACGACCAATTGTGGGTTCGCAACTTTTCGCATAAATCACCAGTGTACCTAGTATTTGGTACTGTGTACCGCTTACCATGACCAATTGGATCACAGCAAGCAACACCTTGGACGATGGCGGCGGAACCAGAGCAGCAGCAGCAGAATGACGCGACGGTGCAGGGCCGCGTGACGGGCATCATCTACCCTCCACCAGACATCCGCGCGGTGGTGGACAAGACGGCTCAGTTCGTGGCGAACAATGGGCGCGCCTTCGAGAGCCGCATCGTAGGCGAGCGCATGTCCGCCAAGTTCTCGTTCCTGCGGGACTCGGACCCGTATCACGCCTACTATGAGCACAAAGTGAGCGAATTCACAGCCAAGCACGTCGAACCAGCAGAGGAAGAGCAGCAGGAGACGCAACAGCAGAATGACCAGGAGGAGGTTCAGTCCACAGTGGAGAAACAAAAGACCGAGGAGGTCGTCAAGGCGGCGGAGACCTCAGGCAACTTGGTGGTGGAGAAGAAGGCGGTGCAGGATGTGACGGCTAAAGTGGCCAAGAAGATTAAGGAGAAGGCACTGGAGCCACCGCTAGAGGAGAAGTTTATCATCAAACACCCCAGTCTTAGTGCACTGGATCAGGAGATCATGTACCTCACAGCGCAGTACACTGCGCTGAGTGGCAGCTCATTTCTGTCGGGGCTAGCGACGCGAGAGCAGCGTAACCCGCAGTTTGACTTTCTTAAGCCCACGCATCCACTCTTTGCCTACTTTACTGCGCTCGTGGAGAGCTACACACTCGTATTGGGGAAAGCTGATGCGCAGATGAAAAGGATAGAGGAGGGTGTGGAGCGCATGAAGGTTTTGGACAGGTGTGTCCACAGGATGGAGTGGCAGCGCACAGAGCAGGAGCGCAAGGATAGGGAAGCCGCTGAGAGTGATGCGGAGCGGCGAGCACTCGCTCAAGTTGATTGGCACGATTTCGTTGTAGTAGAAACGATCAGTTTTGAAGACAACGACGACTTAGGTGCTTCTACAGCAGCAGAGAGAGAGGAGAAGGAATCTGATGATGAGGATATGGACATGGAAGATGACGACGATGACGAGCCGAAACCGAACATCAAGGTAGTGGAAGACTACGTGCCACAGGCCACTGCGACGACAGCCCGGCAGCCACTTCTAAGCGTAGACGGAAAAACTCTTTCATCTACTGAGGCGAACGAGCACATGCGTATTTTGTTGATGAATCCAAAGTGGCGCGAGGAAACGCAGCGGCATTTAGAAAAGCAGAAGGAAAGCTCATACGCGGCGGGGTCTGCGATTGCAGACTCACTCCGGCGGTTCGCTACCAAGCGTGCTGATATTTTCGCGTCGTCGGCAGAAGAAGAGGCGAGATTATTGCAAGCAACAACGGCACCAACTTCAGCACAACAGCAACAACAACAGCAACAACTAAAACAGCAAGAGGAAGATAATAAGGATGACATGGAGGACTCCGATGAAGAAGAAAGTGTGCCTGCTGTCTCTGAGGGGTCTCAGGACCAGTATATGCATGGGTCTGCTGGTGTTGGTGAACCAGAACAATTATCGTCAACTGAACCAATGCCTACCGGTTCTGTGGCAAATACTCCAGGGGCCCTCGGGGTATTGGGCATGGGACTTCCTGCAATGGGAGGTCCGGGCATCGTAACTCCTGCGACGGGATCTATTGGTATCGGAGTCCCTGGCATGATCCCTCCCGGCATGGGCCCTCCTGGCATGGGACATCCAGGTATGGTTCCTCCTGGTGTTGGCCCCCTGGGGAGTGCACCTGCACATGCAAGCTGCAAGCAGCCGAACCCAAGGAATGGGACCTCCCGGAGTTGGGCCTCCAGGTGAAGACATGGAGCCAGCAGCTAAGAGACAACGCACACATGGTGGTGCGTCGTTGCTTCCAGAAGACGAATTTGCTTCGAGACATCCAGTACGTTGTGTGTGAGATGCGAACGACAGCTGGGCTTTGTTTACACTGATAATCTGCTATGTTATCGCACAGGGATCTGTACGGGTGGTTGTTAATGTTCCGAACGATCCTGATAATACCCAATGGAAATTAGAAGGGCAGACAGTGACGATCGAGCTGGATGTGAAGGACACGATGCGGACGCTCAAGCAAAAACTCATGGTAAGCACATACTCTGTTTTGATTACGTGAATCCTTTTACGCTTAATTAACTCCTTGCTGTTTGGAACTCACTTGTTATTGTTGTGTAGGCTGACTTGCAGAACATGCCTGTGAATAAGCAGCAGCTAAAATGCTCGATGGGCTTTGTCAAGGACTCGCTTACCTGTGCGCATTACAACTTCGTGAACAATACTATACTGGATCTCAGCGTACGCCAGCGCGGTGGACGACGTTAGTGTGGAGCACAGTGGCAAAGGGCACGTCAGCTGGGCTTGGATTAACAAGGCATCACTAAACTCTGCTGGCCGCAACTTTGTTGCATTTACATACCAGAACACAGCAAAACTGGTGGCTGGGATAATGAACCTTTGCTGATAGCTACTACCTGCGTCGAGTAAGAAGTTACCACAAGTTATCTAATATCCTTCCAGTTTCTCCTCCCTCAGGTCGATTTCTTCTGCGCACTTGACCATATACTGGAGCTCAACAGCATACTGCTTCGTTGCGTCAAGGTCCTTCGCCTGATCGTACACTTCGCCCAGCTTGGCGATCACCGCATCGACGTGTTTCGAAATCTCCACACGTATTTTGTGTAGGGCATCTACATCGGATGCCTCGGCAATTCGTTCTCTGCGCCATAAAAAATGTTCGTTCTCAGAGTTCACCCCCTCCTCACATTTGTGGTCGGCGACAGATTACACGAGTTCATCCTTACCTAATCTCCATCGTCTGCATCAAGAGCTCTGGATCCACAGCTGTGCTTGCAGTTTCTCCAAGTGCGTCAATTCCGTGCAATGCCAGCTGCACCAAGAACCATTGCTACATTAGACAATGCTGCTAGGCATCCCAAATCCTTTAATACTAAAACCAGCAACATACCAGATACTTGACGCGCGTGTTGGGCCTTTTCAGCATCTTGTAGGCATCATTTATGACTGCAGCGTTTACAGCCGACAGCTCCTTCTCAAACTAAAGAGCATGACGACACAAAAAGAGTCAGTCAGTCAACGAGTCCAAACGTATTATCCCTGTAGATCTACTGTATTGCATCGTACGTCCGATTTGGAGCCATACAGATCTGGATGAAGGCGCTTTTGCAGGTTCCAGTACGTCTTCTCGATCTTGCGCTGCTCCAGATTAAAGTGCTTGGGGCTACAAGTCAAGACATAGTAGCAGCAGGTAATACTCTCTGCAGTTAGTCGGGCGTTCGATTAGCCGTTCGTTTCTTTTATTCTTCTCCTGGTCTGCTTTACATTTTGAACATCTCGAAGTAGTCACAGTGACAAGCGTTGTTGATGGGCTGGATAGCGTTGCATGCATTGCAGAAAAAGAGCAGCAATCTGTCGCGTGGTGGCACTTCCAGCAGTCCGCTGTGTCGTTATAATGGGCAAAACACGAGCGTCAGTTCTCCAAGAATCCCCGTAGCCAGTTCATGTTTAGTAGTGATCTCCATTTTACCACACAAAACGTACGTCCTTTGGCGTTTGGTGCACACTCAGCTTCAGGAGCCTTCTTCTCTGCAACAGCCGAGAAGTAGCGAGCCTGCTGTGGCGCCCTTAACGCGCGCTGCAGACCTCGAGTCAGGAGCTTCCCCGTCAGCATGGCGATGATGGATAATGAACCGATCTCGTCAGCCAATTTTACGTGCAACATACAAGCGACACACAACCCTTTTTATATATCATTAGAAAACATTCTGACGACATTAGCAGTTGAAGTGGCGAAGGAGTCATGCTCCAATATCGTTGCACCGAATGACTGAATTTCTGCGGTTGATGGTCGTTGTTGAATTGCGTACTCAATGCAAAGTCTTGGCAATTTCTGGGCAATTCGACATGGCTGGTGGCGGGAACGAAAGAACAACTTTCTTGCCGTTCAGCGTATCCCTCAGCAATGCATTGGCAGCTCGATGCACGTCCAACTTGCCGCCTTTTACCCGGAACCCTCGAAGCTTGGCGTAGGACCCACACAGAGTATATGGGGACCACTCGTCCTCTTCATCGTCCTCCTCGATGGGTTTGAGTTTGTACACTTGGTGCAGATGAGGGACGCAATTCTCAGCAATAAAGCGCACGGCACTAAAAGGTTCGCGCGTCTGAGAGATCGGGAAACTGCCGAAGAGAATCTGCAACAGAACAGGCACGTTAAATCGCGGGAACACCACACCAGGGCAGTCGAATACGAGCACACGAGTCACAACAGCGTCGTCACGCTCCAGCATCTCAACGCGATCGAAATAGTGCGTCTGTAAGTGCTTAGTGTGGCCTGGGGTGGCAGACACGCTTACAAGTTTGCGGTCGAAGAGACTATTGAGTAGCGAGCTCTTGCCGACATTGGGCTCCCCACGAAACCGACCGTAAGCGTGCTGTTCTGCGTATCTTCAGAAGCGACGTCATCTTGTTGCTGGAGCTCAATGCCAGCACTAACTTGGCCGATAGTTCTCATCAACAACGCGTTGCTTGCGTCAATATCTGCGTGGTTATACGCCAGGACGGGTGTGTCTTGGCCGTAGCGCATTTGAAGGTATGTCGACCAATTCCGAACGCGCTCAGGTTCCACCAGATCAGTCTTCGTTAGCATCAGCACCACTCGTTTCGACGGGAACTCCGTGCCGATATGCGTCATGAGTCGGTCGCTGATGTGAAGCAACGGGCATCGAGCATCCGCGAGGTGCACAAGCACAGCTGAGCGCTCAATCACCCGCCACAACTGACGCCAGACCTCCAGGTTTCTTTCATATAAATTTATGTGCACGTCATCCTCACGATGAACCGTTTCCTGATCAAGGTATTCTGTCCACTCCTGAAATGCCCGATCGTCAAGTTCATTCAGCTCTTCCGGCGTCATGCTCCGGGACCAGCGAGGCTTTGTCAAGATCCGCGGCTGGTTCGCAGCATCATGAATCCCAAATGTGTAAATCGATTGCGAATTGCCGCGGTTTTCAGCATACACTAGCGCTCGAGTAGCATCTTTCTTCCTGGCCTCGATCGCTGCCCTCGACTCCTTCTGGAAGCTTGTTCGTAGGTCTCCACGTCCTGAAGAAAGCTGTGCCACAACGCGTAATACTGTAATGCTGTTTCAATCGCCTGCATGCAGAATTGGCAGTTTTACCGGCTGCTGTGGCGAGGCTGTCGGCAAACTCTTTGATCCAGCAATGCCCTCTTCATCAGCTTCTTGGGCGTCTCGCGCCCGGTTCCTCGCCCGCTTATCGCGCAGCTGCAAACACCCCAGCCACGGCATCCTGCAGTTAGTATTAAATGGGCCTAAGCAGATGCTCGTTGTAAGTTTCGGACCTGTTGCTTCTTCGCTTTCCCGCTGAAAGGTTTCTTCCTGGGCGGCATTGACGCGCTAAAAGAATCCAAATGGGCAAAACGATTCGATTGGATTTGTGACACTTTGGTTGGCTGACGCTTATTTTTTTAATCGGAACATGGCTACAGCTTCTTGCGGGGCGTGACGGCCGCGTTGGCGTTAATAGTGGGCGTGAAGGTGCATTCGCGCATCTCGCGTTCCTGCCGCATGCGTTGCAGCCTAGCATTGCGCTTGCGGACATAATCCGGATCGTACAATCGGCTGGACACGTTCACCACATCTGTCTTGGCAGACTGAAACGATGCCTGCGAGCCTGAGCCGATTGAGTCACGAGAGGAGATCGAGTCACGTCGATTGGTGCGCGGTGTGAACGAGCAGTTCAGACTGTCACGTCGGTCTCGCATATTCTTGAACTTCTCTTCGCGGTTCTTGTAGAAATCTGGCTGATAAAGCCGAGAAAACACAGCCCCTCCATCAGTGCGAACACTAGTGTGCGACTTCTGCGAGCCGCAAACGGAGCCGGTAAAGTTCTGAGGTCGAGGTGTCGGTAGCAGAGAGATATTTTCTCGCGTAAGTGCAGCCACGCGAGTCGGGCGTGGTACCGTCCTAGATGCCCCGCCGTGCGAGCTCTCACGCCGTTTCGTAGGCGGCGTCTTCAGGCCCGTTGCGACCTCCAAGTCAGCATGTTGCTTGGCTCTGCCGTTTTTGTGCGGAGACAGCGCGGTCATGTTTGTGCCGGTCTTTCTCGCCGTGTAAATCCCAGACTTGAAGCTGTCGGAGCCGCCACTTCCTGCACGAAGTTTCTGTCTGTAGCGTGGTGGCGTGCGCTCCATCGAGTACGATTCCCGCACAGTGTACTCGTCTGCAAAGATGCTTGGATCAAGTTCTCCGATATCTCGCACTACTTGCTGCAGTCGCGTCACCTCCTGCATGAGGTCGTACACTGACGGCAGCTCAATTTCTTCCTCTCCATCGATCGCATCCATATCCAGTTTACGTCGGATAGGAGCAGGAGGTGGCGATATCAACTTCTCATCTGTGCTGGAACTCGTTCCTTCCGCATGGGTATCCACTGTCAACATCTTGACGATCAATCGCTACTGGATCCGACACACGAACTGCAAATGGATTAAAATCGACACGGTCTACTGAGTAGAAGGTTTCTGAATTTAACCTTAACCGCCCGCACAGCCAGAAGCCGGCCCTCTTCCACTTCTTCTCCGTTGTCTTTTCTTCCTTCTCCTCCACGCTGATCTCGTCCTCTCCACTCGAAGGCTGCTCTTCGCTGCTTGGAGAGAAGATGATACTACACTAAATTTTTGTATGTTGCCAATAGAAGGTGCCAATTGACCAAAACATACCCTTCTAGTTTAAGCCAATCATATGCACGTAACACTATTTTCAGCTAATAGGAAAGCTGCTTGCACCCGGGCATAATCTACCCACTAAGTGCGTTCTTGGTTTAAGAAAACAATCGTACTTTAACAGACCTCTTCTGTGCTGTTCCTGTTTTTGTTTCCCGCTCCCCATTCAGAGGCCCACTGGGGAAGCAGCACAAGGCACGCGTCACTCGCTTGCTTCTGTCTTCCGTTCGACTGTGCAGGTAGCAACAGCAGCGAGTGTCTGTGTGATTCAACGTCTGCCGACCTGCCCAAGAGCCAAGTCTGCTAAAGCCAACGACAAAGCGTCAGCCAAACAACTGACGGACAGATGGCCACGAAACCCCAAGAGAGCCCCAAGACAGGGGACAAGTCGCCTGTTGCCGAGCGCCAAACGCCACCCAAGAGCCCCAGCAGCTCGTCCACTGAGCAGGAGGAGCAGAAGGACGTCGTGGAGTCTGTTGCCGAAGAGACGAAGCCTCGCTGTGTCTTGTGTGGCGCGGAAGAGGAGGACCCAGCGCAGACGACGCGCTGCCACAGCTGCAGCAGCGTCTTCCACGCGTCCTGCGCGAACCTCTCGCTCCCTCCCGAAGAAGGCAACGTGTTCTGCACCCACACGTGCTACGCGAGCTTCTGCAAGCAACGGAAGACCAATGACAAACAGCAACCGTTCGACAGCAACGACTTTCCCAGACTTGCGACTCAGATCCATACAGTGCTACAGGAACGAGCTGATAGACTGCCAGTATCACAGCGTCAACAGCCACTAGAAGAGGACCACATTAGCTCTCCTGGGTCTGGACGCGGCCGTGGACGTGGAAGAGGAAGGGGAAGAGGCAGAGGAAGAGGCAGAGGCAGGGGAAGAGGAGTCTCAGCTTCAGGCGCCAAACGAACACTACAAGAGGCGGACGTTGGTCCCAATCATCGGCACCCGCGCTTGTCCAGCGATGGCGAACGTGGTGATGGTTATTCAGGTGTTAACGACTCGGTTGCGTACTCTTCGACTGCGAGGACCATGCCAAGTGGTCCGTACGCTCCAGATCAGCGACAGGACGGGGTATTCACGCAGAGTAATAGCAGCAGAAGCATGCAACTCCATGACGATGACCCCAGGAATCCACAGCTATTGCGGACAGCTGCGCCCTCTTCACGGCGACCATTACGTGGATTTGAAACGCAGCAGGACAATCACTTCCGTAGTGCAGTTTCACCCAATCTGCCGTCGTCATCTTCGATGCAAGTTTCCCGCCAACCCCGAGGCGAATACTCTGCAGGTCCTGCACCTGGGCACTTGTCTGGATTACCCTCAGATGTTTCTCGACCGCGCCGCGGATTTTCCGCAACCTCAGCGCCACCATCGTTCTCTATTGAAGGTGCTTCGCAGCAGTCGCAGGCACACGACGTTGATGAGTCGCAACAGCTTCGCACATCTGCTGGATTCGCTCCAGCCACGAGTTACTTCGACGGCCGAACGTCTGGTCGCCACCCTTCAGCACAGACAAGTGCAACTCAAAGGATCTCGCCTAGCATGAATTCTCTTCATGCACCTCAGCATCAAATGCAGTCAGACGGAGTGCAGACCGGTCGTGAATTTGATACACCCTACCACGGTTCATCGGTAGGTCCGTCTCCCTCACTTCCATCGTATGACAACCAGCAACGAGGACCCGATCTAGGAGCAGGTGCACGAAACGGCCAGCCGCTAGATTTTAATGTGACCCCATCGAGAAATTACGGGCAAGCTATGGCAGAGAAGGAACGCACCCCGTATCAGTCACAGATGCCATCCCAGCTACCTATACGCCGACACACACCAAATGTGCCATGGCGCAATCCGTCGGCTTTTCCTGCGGAAATCTTCGAGCGCTTTAGCTGCCAGTCGGACGATGCAAACCGTGTGTTCCGCATTGATCTTACGCCTGTCTTTGGTGCCAAAGCCACCAAGCTTTACCAGACCGAAATCGACTTTTTCTTCCGGTGCTTCGAGTCACCAGATGTCAGTTTGGTTGTAAAGGGGATGAGTAGCGAGCTTAACCAGTACATTTGGGCATGGCCGTTCATTCTCGAGTGCTGCGGTAGCGACTCTCACTTCGCCTTCGATCACTTCCAATTCAAGCGAAACTCCGAGACTGACATGCCTGAGCTGGCTTATGTGGGGGAACTGCGTTTGTCCATGGCGTCGTTTAACTCGTATCTGGAGAAATATTTATCTAGTGTGCCTGGCAAAGACGTCGTCGTGCTTGAGGATCATGTCACGAAAAACCGGTGACAATTGTGGCGTCCGAGAACATCATCGCTCTTAACGACTTAGTGCTTGCCAAGCACTGTGCACAGGTGTGTTCAACGACCTATTGGGTGTATGCGGTTGCTTGCAATATTAATTTTTGTTTTTGTTTTGCATTGGCACAGCTATACAATGACCTCGTTAAGGGATTTCAGTGGGATGTTTTCGCTGGTGGCATTCACTGTTTATTGCAATACCTCCCACAAAGTAGTTGGCACGAGAAGTTTTCGAGTCCTCGACTGCATTTCAATTTTCCTGGAGCTCGAGGCTCGCTGACAGACCCTGGCAACGGCACTACCGATACAGCTTACCAGGTGACGGCTGACAATGTGTTTGCGAGTTACAATAATCCTTACACAACGCCTTATGTCATGCTACGTGCAGGTGCTGGTCGGATCGTTGGAATTAGTCATTTTCGAGCGCTTTGAGCCCCAATACAAGGCAGATTTTGATCACATATTGAAACGCGCAGGATATGATGCTGAGAGTAAAACAATGCTGTTGGACGCGCATCTTCGTGCACTCCGGTAGGTGTAACTTCTGTTTTTCGATATAGTTCAACAAATCGTAACGTGGGGGACTTATGCTATGCGTATTTGTTTCTTTAGCTCCGCAGGATTCGCATTTTCAACAGTGCTACTACAGGATGGCGAGTTCGTGCATGTTAATAAGGTGCGAATTTTGCTGATGCACGACTACATGTCAAGAGGCATTTCTGCTTGACACAGTTGGAACGACGAAATTTTGTGTTTGAATGTGCAGGGTCGTCAGCACTTTTGGCGCGTTGTCGAGAAAGATAGCGTTCGTGAATCAATTAACGCCCCTTGCGTGTTCCTCACATGGGAATGGGTGTATCAGGGTGTATCACAACGCGGTATCTCTACAGAGTGCTGGGTACGTGTAATGTTATACTTGTTGTCGGTGATATAGCGTGTGGATTTAACGTTTTACTCTACAATATGCCTCGATTTTAGTTCGCCATGAAAAATGCCAGCATGTGCCCAGAAGGATGGGTGTTTGATCCACGCCGAGCGATAGTTGAAGCTGCCAAGGTGCGCGGACGTAAACTATTGATGTAAATGGTGAAGACTGACGACGGGTTATTGTTTGATGTATCTGAAGTGTGGCGTAGCAATTGTCCGCACCGGCCAGTTCCTGCGTTCGTCGCTAGCGTCAGGGCGCCCACGCACAGCTCAGCTACTTTCATTCACAGCGTCACCAGCACCTGTCGACCGTGGTGTTGTGTCACAACGCCAAGCCCAGATGGTCCTCTTTCTCGAGTCGATTTTACCGTGTCTGGACGCCATCGTTGAAGAGGCATACGAGCTAGGTCTATCAAGTACGGATGACAGCGACGAGTTCCGCAAGGTATTTGACGACGAAAGTATGTGGCGTACGGTGGACGCCGATCTGCGTGAACCACCTGCAGACAATGCCGAAAACTACACATGTGGCATTTGCGAGCGTGAGATCACGAACTTATACAAGCAGTGTCTAGGCTGTGCAGTGTACTCGCGTCGTTGCCGACCCAACATGGCGTACCCTATCTTCCGTATCTGCCTGCGTTGTCACTCTCAGCCAGAGCAGCATCACTTCAAGCCGTCAGCCATTTTCTCCTACTACGACAAAGTGCTAAGCTCCGAGGGACACACAGGCCTGCTACCAGCAACCCGTCGTTACCAGTCGGTTCGCAGCTACTTCAAGTGTCGATGCGTGCCTTCTCTACGGTGCGCGCACTGCGGTGGGTGTGAGTCATGCAGTTGCCTGTGCCACACGCTTTTCCAGACGCGTTTCCGCTTCACAGCTCCTGGTATGTATTCTCTACTTCTGGCGCTAACATGTGACGAGATTTACTTACCAGCTTGTCTTTTCCTGTTACTATGTGCTCAGCAAACCTGGAGAGACTTCGAGCTGACGTGGACGCTGTTGTGAAGCAACATCAGCAGCAACTGCAGCAGCAGCAGCGTTAGCTAGGTGTCTTTGTGTTTGCTTTACCAGGTCAATAGTTGATTGGGTCTACATGTGCTGGGGCGTTATTTGTCAGCGTGTAAGGCTCTTTCAATGAGCTCTTCATTACCTTGTGCGCTTTACACAATTTGTCGTGAGATCGAGCTACTACTCTTGTTAGGTAGCTGTAGGCTGTAGATGCATTGGGTACAGGCTGAACCATTCGTCTGTTGGTAATCGCGCACAGTGCAGCACAGAGTGATGCGTTTGAGATCGCCGGTTTTGGCTCTGAAGAACGGAGGGAAATACTACGTAGCAATCAATTTCCGAGTCGGTGTCAGTGGTCTTGGCCAGATAATGTACTGTACACTGTATCATGGCATGATTCATGGGACGAGGCAAGAGCGCTCGAGCCGTTTTCGGCGGTGTCGTTTGCGCACTTGAAGTTTCAGGTTCAAGTCGCTGAGATTCAGATTTGTGTCAAATCGGCTTCGTTCGCAGACGAGGAAAAGCTGCCGAAACGCTTGGAGGACAGTTGTCTTAGCATGAAAACGACGCGATGGCGGCGGCTGGGCTGCTAGTCAGCTCCGGCAAGCACTCAAGCTTTGAGTCAAGGTGCTTTGGCTGCTGCTGTTATAAAGCGCAAAGCTGTGTTTATTGCAAGGGAAAGCGTATAAAAACTGATTTTTACTCGCTGTACAGAGGCGGGGCTTCTTCTCCGAATGTGTTGCGAGTGGCGAGCGGTCGGTCGGCGCTTGTGGTCAAAGCCGCCTCAGCCAGAGACGTCAGTCACAAAGCTTCAGCGTCGAATGGAAAGCAGGCCAGCCGTATCCTGCCCCAGCGTCTCCGTCCTCCCAGCCCCGGAAGCTTCCGAGTGCAGCCTATTCGTGTCGCCTTCCTCATTTGAGCGTGTCTGGGACTAAACTGCAGCATCCTGTCAATCCCAAGCACCGACCACCTCCAATTAACTACACACCAAAGAACCCACGCAGCATGAGACGCAATTTCGGCTCAGTGGACCTCGCAGCTTTGGACCTCCAGAGCCCTTACCAGGCCGTCGAGCCGAGTTTGGAAGACCGGTTTTCAGCCTTGAACCCCAGCGCAGACGCGGACGCCGACTACAGCGTGGACGGCTCCGAGTACAGCAGCGACGAAGGCGGCTGCATCGGCTTCCCGCTGGAGCGGATGGCACTACCGCACTCCGATGTGCACTCGACACCGCAGTCACTGCAGGATGGAGCGGACTTTGAAATGGAGGGTGACGCCATGTCAGAGCTAATGCTACCAGCTCTGAGTCTACCGTCGCGACCCCGCAGCGAGAGCGGAGATGCGCGTGCAAGCCGAGTATTACACCCCACACCAGAGATCCCAGAGCACCTGCATGAGCAGCACTTGAGGTGTTTAGGCCTCAAGGTGATGCTGTCGAACCTGTCATCTTCATCTGCCAACGCCAACGCCGCTTCTAAGCCGAGTTACGTATATCCAGGAGTGAACGACCGCTCCAAAACGGCGCTCTTGCCAATCCGCCAGCCGTCATTGCAGGCGGGCTAGCATTACCGATTTTACACGGGCGTTTGTCCGTAATATTACTTTATTGTATTGGTCACTTTCGAGTTGCAGAACTCGCCCATAGCATCGTCGGCTTTGCCCAAGTAGCGTACAGGGCAGCTTTGTTTTTGGTGTTCCTGGTTCAGTCCCCTATCTGTCGGATAGTAGATGATACAACGCCACAACCTCGAGTCAGCAAAGTCACCAAAGCACTTTACCCGCGCCTTGCCCGATTTTTGCTTGAAGGAGTGCCAAAGCATACAGTGAGCATTTCATTTTGCGTTTCTAGGCGAGGAAGTCGGTATGAAGTTCCGGAGTGTACGGGATATCCAAAAAAACAAGTCCAACACAAAACAAGTCTTGTAGGGGTGACACCCGTTCGTTTTTGACATAAAGCGCAGTACCGTAACTTCATATGTCATATCGGATATCACCATAGTGGGCCCTAGCGGCAAGATTGCCGGCAACAAATATCACCATAGCCCTATGTTGCTGTATCGGCGGCAAGATTGCCGGCAACGCTTCGGGCAACATAGGGCGCTCCCGCAACTGCAATGTGAATATCATGGTAATCCAGCAACATAGGGCCCACTATGGTGAAATTCGTTGCCGGCAATCTTGCCGCCCAAAATCCTGAGTCCGATTCCGAATTCCGATTCTATCTTCCCGTTCAAGTATACCCTGCCGCGCCAATGTTCCGTTTGAAGTTGACCGATCAACTTACCCGGAATGTCTGACTACTCTCTCCAAAGTCCGCACTTCACTGTATCGCTCCCCTCTTGCTCTCTATGTGGCGCTCGTTCCTGCTCCCTCGCACGCGACTCGCCGTCCCGCTCTAACTGTCGCTCTGTGCTCCTCGTCGTCTGCCGCGCAGACTGAGCCAGTGAAGCGCCACGCAGACGCCTCTCAGAGCGACAAAATGCGCCTCACTCGCCGCTTCACGCGCCGCAAACAGACGAAGGCGCATCGCTACGTGATCGTCGGCTCTGGGACAGCTGCAAACGCTGCGATCGAAGCCATTCGCCAGGAGGACGTCCACGCGGACATTTTGGTGCTGAGCGACGAGAACGCGCTGCCCCGTTTGGACTTTGGCGCCAACAAGAGCAAAAGCCAGAGAGGAGGCAGCGGCCAAGGGGACGAAGAAGACGAAGAGGACAATGACGAGCCAGAGCCGCTTTCCTCCGCTCTGCTGCAGAGCTACAACGAGTGGCGACGTCATTTGAGCGCACGCTTTGAAGAGGACGTTGCGTCCAGCAGCAGCAACAGCAATAGTAACCCCCCACTGACGCTGCTGCTGGACAAGAGACCGCTGGAGTTTGACGTGGAAAAGAACCGCGTTCTGCTGGGGGACGGCACTGAAGTTCGATACGAACGCTGCCTCATCGCGTCTGCTGGGAAACCCAAACATTTTTACGTGCTGGACAGCGACCAAGTCTCGTACGCGCTGAAAGACCGAGTGAACACGTGCACCACTCGAGCGGATTTTGTGCGACTGGACCAATTGGCAGCTGGAGGAGCAGAGGAAGGAGGAGAAATCCAGTCGGTTTTGATTATTGGAGCAGGTTTCCTGGGATCAGAAGTAGCCTGTGCGTTGGCCACTGACCCACGAAACAAACATATGAAGACGAAGCTGGTCTTTGTGGAGGAGAACCCCGTAGCGAGGACGCTGCCTCCCTATCTGGCGGAGGAATTAGCTCAACGTTTGTCCCGAGCAGGAGTAGACGTGGTGCCGAACCGGTTGGTCACGAGTCTGCGCCCCAGTGGCGACGACGACGACAACGAGAACGATGGTGGTGTCACTGTTGGGGTGTTGGGCAAGGATAAGCCAGAGGCATCGTTGGATGCGGACTATGTCGTACTGGCGTCCACTCACACGGACCCTGCCACAACCTTGCGCATGGGGCGAGCTACTCGGGCTGGAGGAGGTCTAGAGCGCGACGAAAAGAACGGCGGATTGGTTGTGAACTCGCAGTTGGAGGCCGTGTCGGGATTGTTTGTTGCTGGCAATGCCGCTAGTTACTTCGATCCATACTTGGGTCGACGGCGTGTGGACCGGTACGACCACGCTGTCAACAGTGGGCTCACGGCTGGCCGCTATATGGCTCGATCTGTGCATGGGGCTGGAAAAATGAAGACGTACCGGCATCAGCCGCTGTTCCGTAGCCACCTCCCTGGTATGGGTGTTCTAATTGAAGGAATCGGCGAAGTAGACTCGTCGCTGCGCACGGTCGGAGTTTGGGTGCAGCCCCCAAATGTTGGTACAGGTCAGAACGGCGGTCGGGGCATGCCATATGAGCGCGGTGTGGTGTATTACCTCAAAGGCAACAAGATCATGGGCATTTTGCTGTGGAATGCCTCAGATGTTCTTGAAAGCGCGCGTCAGCTCATGCTTTCGCGGCCGGAAATGCGCGACAACCTGGTGGAAGAGCTAAAACACACTATTTCGCTGGCGCCAAGCGACTGGCTGCATGTGGTGTCCACGTAACTCTGTAGTGTATTCGATACAGATGGACTGCCGTTTTAGATGTCTAAAGGTGGACCATTGTGTTGATCGTTGGGTGGACCATTTCGTTTCAGGCTGGACCTGGCGCTTAGTACACGCGCGCGAAAGGCGGCACGTGCTTGCACTCGTTCTCGTCAAGGGTCTGGTCCTGCACGGCGCGGTAGCCGATATGGGTCTTGCCATCGTCGCTGTGGTATGCGACCGTGTGCTTCATCCAGTTCACGTCGTCACGCTCCGTGAAGTCCTCACGGGCGTGGGCGCCACGAGACTCCTTACGGGCCTCAGCAGCGTGCATGGTGCAGGACGCACAGGCCAGCAGATTGCGCAGCTCCAGGGTCTCCGTAAGATCCGTGTTTCTCACCTTGATGTCGTTAAACTTGGGCACCACCTCGTCAATCTTCTCCTTACCGGCCGCGAGCGACTCTTGTGTGCGGTACACAGCAGCGTCCACCTGCATGGTCTTCTGCATCTCCAGACGCAGCTCGGCCGTGGAAATGCTACCGTCCGCGTAACGCAGCTTGTCCACGTCCTCAATCGCCTTCAGACCACCATCTTTGGGCATAGGGCGCTTCTTCTCACCGGGCTTGGTCAGCTCGGCAATACGCTGAGCACAGGCACGGCCGAACACCACCAGATCCAGCAGCGAGTTGGCACCCAGACGGTTGGCACCGTGCACCGAAGCGCAGGCAGCCTCACTAGCAGCGAACAAACCCTTCATAATGGTGTAGACACCTACCTGTCCCGTGGTGAGACTTGTGTAGTCATTGGAGACGGTGTCGCACTGAGTGGCATTGCAGACGCAGACTCCTTCGAGGCTCTCTCTGGAATTAAGTGGACCAGTTGTTGCAAACTGCAGAAGTTTCCTGAGAGACTAGCAATACGCCGGCCAGAGCACTCACAGATATAGGTCTGTGTCTCGAGCAACACCTTCTTCTCTCGGCGCACAATGCACGCCGTCTTCTTATCCCGGCATGGTACGCTCGTGCCTTGAATGCCACTGTGGCCGTACAGGAAGAAGTAGGATGCGAATCCACAATCCCCGTGTCAATCACCGTTCCAGGCACCAGATCATGCAACTGGACGTCTGGAGTCCTTCCTCTTGGATGGCGCAGTGCCTCACGACACCGATGACGTTGAAGTAGTCGATGGAACATTGGATCGCGAACCTGCCACTACCATGCACTTGGTCCGGAAACACGCTCCATGTGCTGGATGTGCAGAGCTCATCGAGAGCTTCTACGTGTTACACTGATGGAAAACAAGTGTACTTCACTTTACTGGCTATCGAATACAGTAGACTGATTTGATCGCTTGCGCTTCTTCTTCCCCGCAGCCTTTTCAGCTTCTAAGGCTGCTTTCTTTGCGACGAGATTAGCAAGAGCCGCTGCCACTTCGTGTGCTTGGGCCAGTCTCGCGTGCTCGCAGTTATAGTCTTCCTCAAACAACACCTTCGCAGATGCAACACCTTCACTTCGTCCCTCTACCTCCACGATATAGTCAGCGTTCTTGTGGAAGGCCGCAAAGGATAGATTTGCGCTACCCCTGCAGCATACACGTGACCAACGATAATGAGCTTGAAGTGCATGCACTGGGATGCTAAGTGCTTCACTTCAATACCTGCTGCTTGCAGGTTTTCGATCACCTCCAATGCCTCAGTGTGTGATCGACACCACGTGAGGTCCACGAGAACATATACATCAACGCCGGCTTGCTTCCGTTCGATCAGTGCATCGCTGAACACGTGCAATGTGAACGCATATTCGGCGATGCAGATCGTCTCACCAGGCTTGGCACTGACACCGACTCGGAAATTGATTGCTACGTAGTATTTCCCTCCGTTCTTCAGAGCCAAAACCGGCGATCTCAAACGCATCACTCTGTGCTGCACTGTGCGCGATTACCAACAGACGAATGGTTCAGCCTGTACCCAATGCATCTACAGCCTACAGCTACCTAACAAGAGTAGTAGCTCGATCTCACGACAAATTGTGTAAAGCGCACAAGGTAATGAAGAGCTCATTGAAAGAGCCTTACACGCTGACAAATAACGCCCCAGCACATGTAGACCCAATCAACTATTGACCTGGTAAAGCAAACACAAAGACACCTAGCTAACGCTGCTGCTGCTGCAGTTGCTGCTGATGTTGGTGCTTCACAACAGCTCAAAGTCTCTCCACAAAAGTGCTACCCTGGAGCTGCCCACACTTCGTCATCAGTTACCGGCAAATAAGGAGTTAGATGCTTGAATCTGTCAATGTAGCGTGACTGCACCAGCTTGTTATAGGTATCGACTAAGCCCTTCCGACATCGTCTACGCATTCAGTTGCTGCAGATTCGTGTTCAGATCCTCCAGCATCACCTTTGTATCGTCGATCAGCTGCGTCTCAGCGCGCAGTACGTCGAAGCACATTTTCTTCTTCTCATTAGAGAGAACTGAGGACCCCCAGCTCCCAAGGAATTCCAGTAACGACTGGAAGACGCCGTCGAGAATGCTGTACTCTCCAGCGATCGCACTGCGCGTTGGCCTAGCACTGTCAACTCGGACACCCGACGTTTCATACGGCGCACCTCAACTGCCATTTGTTCCAGATCGCTCTTAAAGTCGCGCTCGGCGCGTGACAAATGCGGCTGATTCTCCTTCACGGCTTGCAACACCGCCGCAGCACGCTTACTTAAATTCTGTTGCACCGCCAGCGCACGCTCCATCTTATCCTGCAGAGTTTTCAGCAATGCGCCAGCATCACGCGCACTCTTCTTCACCGCAGCGGTTTTTCGATCTGCGCCTTGATCATCGTACTGTGAAGCTGCAACCGGTCGCGCATGAGCTGGTCCAATTCGTCAATGTATTCCACATCCTCGTATAAAATCTTCACGCGCTCCAACACAAATGCTAGTACAGCGTCATCCACCTCGTGCATCAATGTGTTACCTGTGACCCTCGTTCCGCGCGCGCTAAGCGCCTCCAACTTCTCCTCAACAATGTCACCGAATGACCGGATTCCACCACCAGTTGATTTGCTACTTGCGCTGGTGGGCGCCGATACAGCAGCCCGTGACTTGGAAGAGGCCATGGAGGCCAGTGTCCCGGGCAACGTTTTTCGAGGTTGCACCCCACTTGCACTAAGAACACTGCTGCTGCTACTATCCACCAAGACCCCTTTCAGAAGCTCACTTGACGCAGCGCTCACATTTACGATCTCAAAGCTACCTGACGCTAGACGAAGTAAAAGCAAGTGGCCAAAGTTCACGTTCTTCACGACGCGAGCGCCAACCACATTCGGTACCACCTCAGAACGACCAAGTGAACCAGTGCTGTTCGGCGACACGCCGAACACGTGACGAACAGAGCTCTTAGGCAGTGTTGTGAATTGCTTGCCCGAGGCAAGTGCTGACACCCAGCTGACGTTGATCACATGAACACCGGTAGAATGCAGACAGTATATCAATCTTGGGTCAGTTGCGTCACGCTCGAGCACAGCCTTGCCGCCAGAATCATCAATGCCTAGGTTAAGGCATTCGATAAGCAACGCTGGAACTTTACTTCCGAATGCAGCTGTAGTCTGTCGATTGCTTTGCCATTGCGGATGGATCGGAGAATCTAGTAGTACAAGTTCAACGTGGCCCGATGTGAACGCACGCACAATGAATGGAGAAGCGCTGATAGCACGCCTCTCGTCAGATGGCCGCAATGTCTGAGGCACCACAAGCAGCGACGTTGCCGAAGACCCACCCGGAAGCTGGTTTTTGCCTTCCACGACCGACTGAGGACTCACGTCCACCGGTCCTTGCACAGCGAGTGGCCACGTATCCGGTGAAATACCGCTCACATGGGGCCTCAGATAGCAATAGAGGGTAGAAGAACCTTCGTCCGTGGCAGGAGCTGTTTGTGTGCGACCCCCAGTACGTGAGTTGTATCGTTGTGTCTGTGTCGTTTTCGGTGCCCACGCTTCCTGCAGCCAGTACTTTTGTGACTTAAGCTCCAATACGCGGGATTGGAGTCCGCTTCCACTGCCAATAGTATCCATTTTCTGTTTACACACCGCGATTTGGGCATCCACTTCACTTCCCAGTATCTGGAGAAAGGTTTTGCTCGCGCACCAATCGTACGGCACTATAGGACACAATGCGTATACAGCGCCATCTGACCGTAGTATGTAGCACGTGAATGCATCCCAAATCTGCGCCGCGTACGGGTGGTTCGCCTGTGGTTGCAGGAGCTGCACAGAAGCCCCAAAGCAGAAACATGTCGAGAAGGCTCCTGTCGTACGTGCCTTGGCTGGGAAGTCCAGCATGTGACACTGCTCTGGCTTCGATACATCCTGTTTCGTGTTAAACACTGCGACTTCCTCTGCGTCCGACAAGATCACAATGTGAGCATCGCTTAAAGGATGCCACGCTACATGGCGCACTTTGGAAAAATACCCAACCGCTCGTACAGACGCCACGCAATGCTCTCTAGACACGAAGGCCACGCGCTTCCCCTGTGCAGCTCGAGTGCGACGCGTGACGATTTCCTCGACGGCGTCTTCGTTCTCCACTTCGTTTTCCTCCAGCGTCACTTCCTGTTCACTGCCATCTTCAAACTTGACCAGAAACCTCGTGCTTCCACCGCTTTCCTCTCGACGCTGCGCCACTGACTGTGGTCTGCGCTTGTTCGCCACTGGCAGTCGCAGCACTTTGACCCAATTCTTGGCCAGCAGCAGAACTTGCGACCCGTTGGCGTTGAGTTTCACTTGCTCCACCTCCGCCGCCTCTTGGCGCTGGAGAGGAGGATCCAGCGTCACATGTCGCAGCATCTGCTCCTCCTTGGCTGGTGTAGTGGCTCTGGTGGTGGAGTTTAGCTGGAAAACGTTCACGAGGAAGAGCTTCCCAGTGTCCCCCAAGAGTGCAGCGCCCCCATCGCGCACGTCGAACGTCTGGAGGTGCGCGGCAGTGCGAAGGTCCGCGTACGTGGGGGAGACACGGCCCCACAGAGCTGCAGGTTGGTGCGAAGAGCCCAGTCATCGTCGCCTGAATGCGAGGCGGCAAGCATTGCTTGAAAAGACTTTTTTGCGTGGAGGTCATACACTTACTGGAGGCGATAGTGGATCTGAGAGAAATGGATAGGAAAGATTGCGACATTTGAAGGACACGTATATTTACATGTAAATTATTTCTTGGGTGGCAAAAGAGCTTAAGACAGATACGTGGACGGAGCTCAGTTCGACTGCTATCGAAAGCAATCTATAAAGCCTTTCGCTACTGCCCATGCATTGCTTGACCAATTCATCTAAACAACTACTGTACTGTACAATACTAGGTATGAGTTTTTGGCCAAGTTGCATTTGAAAGTACATTTTCTGCACTCAAATATCAACATCAATAGATCGCTCGCCCCCTGACAAATGGAGCCGACAGTGTTTGTCTGCGTGGCAGTGGGCGTCGCCAGCGTGCTGCTGGTGCTGGATGGTACTGGTAAGGCACTACGTCTGTAGTTCTAATACCGTTGATGCTGTGGCGAGAGAACCTAAAGATTTTCGTTTGTGATTCTCCAGCCTGTCTCCTCCACGTCGAGAGTGCGTGCCTCGTGACGCCATCAAGCAGCATTGTAATGCTGCTCATCGGCGCGTCGACATTGATACCGATTATTGGATGCCTCTATGCGGCTCTACTGGACAGCTATGATCCATTGGAGCAAGAGCAGAAGCAGGAGCAGACTCGAATTCTGCAAGTTTATCCAAATCTGTCAGTGTTTTCCAACGCAGCATGAAAGCTAACTACACTGTACTTGATACTCGGGTTCTGCTGCTTTTTGCTGTTATTCAGCGATCCGCAACAGGAACGCTGGCCTCAGCAGCAACGAAAGCACCCAAAACGCGTGCTCATGTATCTCTATTCGGGCCATTTATTATCTGCATGGGTGCGTAGTTATTGATGTGGGTGGTATTACTGCCTGCAGTGGGTACTGACGAAAGCAGTATGGTGTAGGGCGACCGCATGTGGGAGTTCGCAGTGCCCATCTTGTTTATGGAGATTTTTGTGGATACACTGCTGCCCAGTGCTTGCTTTTCGCTGGTCATGTATACTACATGTCTCGTCGCGATACCATCGGTAGGAAGACAACTTGACGCAGCGAATCGTTGGACGGCGATGTGCTTCGCCATTGTTCTGGAGAATATTCTTATCATACTCAGCTCTGGGCTACTAGGAGCTATCCTGCTTCTTACAGAGGCCGATGGGCTACACAAACCCGAATGGACATGGCCACTGGCGTTGCTCTTTGCAAGCATTCTATTCTGCGGCGGGGTGGGCCAGGTGCTCAACGAGGCACAAACGTTGGGCATTGAGCGGGACTGGGTTGTCATCATCGCACACAGTAGTGGAGGGGAGCGGTCAGCCGCATTGATGAGACTTAACACCATCCTACGTCGTATCGACCTCGCATGTAAGCTCCTCGGACCGATGGCGTTCGGGGTCATCATGCAGTTTGCTGGCCACGACCCAACCACACGTTCCTTGATCGGTGCATCAACAGTGGCGATTTGGAACGCGCTCTCAACACCGCTGGAGTACTTCATGACACGAGACATTTATAAACTAGTGCCTGAGCTTGCTGTCAAAGAGGAACCGGAAAAGCAGGACGGTGGACGGGAGCAACAAGAGACAGTAGACAGCACTTCTACGTTCTCAGAGTACGCTGTGATGTGGCGCAATTATTCACAGCATCCGGTCTTCTTGCTGAGTCTCTCGTATTGCGCGCTGTATATGACGGTTTTGGACAATGGATCGCTAAACACCGCGTACCTCAAGTGGCGTGGTGTGCCCGATTCCTTGTTGGGCACCAGTCGTGGAGTTGGGGCTGTCTTTGGACTTATCGGCACCGTTGTGTTCCCGTATCTCCGACGCATTATGTCGCGACTGGAGCGTGTGGCGGTGGTGAGTATTTGGTTGTTCTGGTTGTGCCTCGCGCCAGTACTAGCGGCGTTCCTATTGTCAGGCGAATCGCGCGTGTCGGACTACGTCATGCTGTGCTGTATGGTTGGCGCGCGCATGTGGCTGTGGAGTGCTGATCTGGCGGAGACACAGATCATGCAAGAATGGATCGAGCCGAGCCGCCGTGGGGCCATCAACGCCATGCAAACAGCCACGTACCAATTGTTCTACCTTCTCACCCAAGTGCTGGGAGTCGTCTTCCACGACCCGCAGAAGTTCGAAGCTCTTGTGTTTTTCTCCATCGCGACGGTCTTCGTTGCTGCTGTGGGGTTCACATGGTGGGACACCATATTTGGTCGGCACCGAAGGAAGTATGTACGTACGCTTCACGCCTAGATGCTAAGTCTTAGTGAACACCGAAATGGCTACACTGTATCGTTACGTTGTCATATCGCGAGGGCGGACTTCAACTGAGCTCGAAGTTCTTTCCGTTTGCCAGGCTGTAGCAACAAATATGCCGAAGTAGATTTCTGAACCGAGAAACTCAAGCAGTTGCTTGTTACGATGGGTTACAACGCTTTTGTCGGTGGGTTCGTTTCTGCTCTCCTAGCATCGATGAAGTGATCCGCAGTTGCTGCGCTATCCTATCATAATCTTGTTTGACCCAGACCATCTCAAGGCGATTTCTCCGAGGGTCCACAGCGATCCGGCTTCTATTTTCAAGTGGTCCATATCGGCACAACAGTTTTTCGTGACAACCACACAGCCAGGAAGCCGAAAGAAATTCGGTGCACCTCGCCACGAGGTCCTCGTGACATCTTAGCGTAACGTTCTGATCCTACGAAAGCGTGCTACAGTACCTTCCCTCGAGTGCCGAGTGTGGAATCGCACAGCCGCAAGCCACTGTGCATCGCACGAAAACTTAACTTCGCTTACTTCACTACCACTTAGGACAGTCGATTGCGCAGATCTGTGCTTCGCATAGTAGGGCACAGTCCGAAAGCGCGCGCATCCCGATGCGCGGGGATCGGCAATTTCTTGAGTTGTTGTTACTCGAATTACCAAATGAATTACTGGTGCTCTGTAACAGTGAAAAGCAATTGTTCGCCCTAATGTGTCACGCACCGAGGCAAAATTACTGCCCGGAATGGCTACAGTGCATGCAAGTCCATTGTGTGGTGCATGCCAGGAAGTCAGTTCGCAGAGCCGGTTGCTCTTCGATTACAGCCAATCAGCGATCGGAGTCCCGTCCACGCTCCCGACGATTGGGCGATATGCCTGCACAAAAGACCGGCTGTCCGACGGAACCGCTAGCATGGCACATCGATGTCTGCCACTCTGCGCCAGGTGCCGCCTCTACTGCCGCTCCCCTTCCGCTCTTGCCCCCTTTGAGGCCTATCCGCTCGGCTGCGCGTCGCCCGCTCGCGTTCATTCCATCAATCGGTTGCTTCTGGTTGCTGCCCACCCCACGCTCGACTCGCAAGTCGACGTACAAATTGATTGACGAGAGAGGGAGTTAGTTAAGACCATGGTCAACGTGCGTGTGGTGCGCGGCCTGACGCTCGTGGCGTTGGCGCTCACCCTCGCCACGACGACGCAGGCGCTGACTGTCGATACTCGAGCGCGGGAAGAGATCGACGGCCAGCGCAAGCTGCAGCTCGACTTGGGCGTAGGAGCCGTCCTGGATACAGCGACGAATGCTGCGTCCCCGCGACCGATGCCGCCTCGCCTACCACGGACTCGGTGACAGACGCCGCTTCGCCAGCGACGGACTCGGCCACGGACGCTGCGACGCCGGAGACTAATGCGGCAACGCCTGAAACGAACTCGGAGACAAACGCCGCGACGCCTGCGACGGACACTCCATCAACGCCTACGGCCGATGCCCCCAGCTCGATTCTTTCCCCCGTCACTAACTTGTTGACGCCTGCGACGGATGCCCCAGCGCCTACAGAAGCGCCGTCGGCACCAACTGCAAATACCCCGTCGACCCCTTCGATTACTGACGCCCCTGCTGCCACTTCGCCTAGCTCGGTTTTGAGCCCAGTTACGAACCTTCTAACGCCTACACCAGCCACGAATGCTCCTTCGGCGGCGGACGTGCCATCAACACCGACGACTACGGACGCTCCTTCAACGCCGACTACGGATGCCCCGAGTTCGATCCTGTCCCCAGTTACGGACCTGTTGACGACGGCTCCTACAGCGAATACTCCGCCTGCTACGGACGCGCCTTCGACGCCGGCTACGGATGCCCCGAGTTCGATCCTGTCCCCAGTTACGGACCTGTTGACGACGGCTCCTACAGCGAATACTCCGCCTGCTACGGATGCTCCTTCAACGCCGGCTACGGATGCCCCGAGTTCGATCCTATCCCCAGTTACGGACCTGTTGACGACGGCTCCTACAGCGAATACTCCGCCTGCTACGGATGCTCCTTCGACGCCGGCTACGGATGCCCCGAGTTCGATCCTGTCCCCAGTTACGGACCTGTTGACGACGGCTCCTACAGCGAATACTCCGCCTGCTACGGACGCGCCTTCGACGCCGGCTACGGATGCCCCGAGTTCGATCCTATCCCCAGTTACGGACCTGTTGACGACGGCTCCTACAGCGAATACTCCGCCTGCTACGGATGCTCCTTCAACGCCGGCTACGGATGCCCCGAGTTCGATCCTGTCCCCAGTTACGGACCTGTTGACGACGGCTCCTACAGCGAATACTCCGCCTGCTACGGACGCGCCTTCGACGCCGGCTACGGATGCCCCGAGTTCGATCCTATCCCCAGTTACGGACCTGTTGACGACGGCTCCTACAGCGAATACTCCGCCTGCTACGGATGCTCCTTCAACGCCGGCTACGGATGCCCCGAGTTCGATCCTGTCCCCAGTTACGGACCTGTTGACGACGGCTCCTACAGCGAATACTCCGCCTGCTACGGACGCGCCTTCGACGCCGGCTACGGATGCTCCGGTGCCGACGTCAGTGTTGACTCCCGTCACAGACTTGTTAACGGTTGCTCCCACGGTAACGACGGCTCCTACCCCGGCGACAGAGACCCCAGCCGCCACGTCGATTCTGACGCCTGTCACGGATTTGCTGACAACAGCCCCAACAGTGACGACGGCACCATCGACTACAACAACCCCAGATGCTACGACTACGCCTGCAACGATTTTGCCGGATATTCCAACGTTGATCCCGAGCGTGACTTCGGACACACCTACGACCACGGAATCACCGGTTACACTGACTCCTTCGGTAACTTTGCCACCGTCCGTGACTGTGACGCCCATCACTTTGACGCCGCCCGTGACTGACATTCCGGTGACGACGATTCCTTCGACAGATATTCCGGTGACATTCACGCCAGTGACTGACATCCCTGTGACGATTACACCGTCTTCGGAGCCCCTGTTACAGGAACGCCATCGACTGATATTCCATCAACCGAGACTCCATCGACTGGAACACCGTCAACTGAGTCTCCGTCGACCGAAACGCCTTCTACGGACAAACCGTCCCCAACGAAGGAGCCCGAGTCATCGGGGTCATCCGACGATACCTACACGGAGTCACCTTCGCCCGTAACCAAGACCCCCGACGACGATTCGACTTGGTCTCCAGCTCCCGTGACTTCTACGCCGTCAGCAACTAAATCGCCAATTGCCATTGAGACGAACTCTGGTAGTGAGGATGAGCAGGACGCTTCGGAGCAAAAGGACCAGACTCAATCTGACGTAATCATGTACAATGCGTCTGCTACTCCGATCACTGCAACGAGTGGTTCGTCGGACCCATTTGCCATTCCAGAGGATACTTCCGCGACGGTGAAGCCTGTTGTGCTTGACATCTCGGACAATGACAACACCGCGTCGCAGGAAGCCGAGGCGTACGTCCGAGGGAAGACGGCCACAACTGGGGGAGCTACTGCTACGAATGCCAACGTGATAGGCGGTCGCAACACGTATGTAGACACTGAGAACAGTGACGTGCTGTCGTCATCAGCCGCTGCTTTCCACGACTTCTTGCGGTATGCGTCAGTGGCTTTCGCAGGTATCTCGGTGGCGCTGTTGCTCTTTTTCCACTTCGTGTCTCTGGACGCTAACCTGCTGTGGGTAAACACCGCATGGAGCCCAAACACGTGGGAGTTCATGTTCTATGTGGGGTACTTGCAGCAAATGCAGGCCACTTCGGAACTTACAGTTCTTAAAACGCCTTATTTCCTCTGGGACTACACTGACTCGTTCGCGTGGAGCAATTTCTTGATCCAGGACTCTTCAAGTTCATCCGACGAGTCTCGTCGACTGGAGACAATCGTGCTTGGCGGGATCGTGTCGTACGCCGACCGTATTGGTATCTCTGAGGAGAATATCCTGACGGACAGTGTGATCGGTTTTGCTGTAATTATGGGCGTTCTGTTGGTAATTTTCTTGGTGCTGGCTGTGATGGCAAAGCGTAAGGCGGAGAGGGCGCTGGATGAATCCTCGGATCTAAACAGCTACACGTCGGGCGTTCACCGTCTCCGTAGTGTGTCCATCCGCACACTAGGTCTGTGCGTGCTGGTTTGGTACTTCGCTCTGTTTCCGCTGAGCATGCTGGCATCCTTTGAGATCTCAATGGAGGTGCAGGCTTCGACAGTTGCTGATGCACTTGTGGTCGCTATCATCGCACTGGTGCTAGTGTGCTTCGGCGTACTTGCCGTTGCTGGTCGTGTGATTATGCACAAGACGAAAGATGAGCTGGAGCAATTCGAAAACTTGGCCACGTGGGGTTCACTCTACTGCGAGTACACTTATCGTAGCCGCATGTTCTTCGTGGTAGACGTGGTGGTGCAAATTACGACGGGCATCCTCGTGGGCACTGTGTCGGGTGATCCCACACAACTTATTGTGGTGATGGGCATTCAGGCGCTCTATCTCGCATGTGTGTTTATCATGTCGCCGTTCGCGGACCAGATGGTACTTCGCATTACGTACGTGCTAGGCCTGCTCAAGATCGTGAATTTCAGCCTGGCATTCGCGTTTCTCAACTCGAATACAATGTCGGCTACGGCACGCACTCGCGTTGCTCAGGCGTTCATTGGCATCAATTCGATTGTAATTCTGGTGTGGTTCGTGCGCCAGTTGGTCGTCTTCAGCACGTACATCCGCGCGTGGATGGTGCGTTCCAATGACGACTCGCGTGGCAGCAACTCCGCTGTAAGTAAGTTCAACAGGCAATCGGATACCGAGTCGGAGATGTATGCGAGCCAGTACACTGCTCGCGGTGGGCTGGCTGATTCTCGTGGTTTAAACGACTCCGTCAACGGCGGTACCCTGTCGCTTCCTAAGGGGTCGTCGGTGCTGTCGATGCAGCCTTCTCTTGGCCAAGGATCGTCCGTACAGTCAATGACAACGTCATATGGGCAAACTTCTTCGGTGAAGTCAATGGAGCCGTCGTTTGGGTCGGAAATGCAGTTCCAACAACAGATGAACCGCAAGTACGAGGTCGGCTTCTAATGGTAGTTCCTACCTAGTGGCAAGACTTGTGCAAGCTAAAAGTGACCAAGCAGACATCTCACGAATGTAAGAAGCTCTTTCATTTTGCCTTAATCCTACTCTCAGAAAGTAAATCTACTTTCTGACCGTTGTAAAGTGTAGTGTTTGCCTTAATTTTGCAAGTGTAGTGATTCGGTCGATCGGTATGTCTACTTTAATTTGCTCCTACGTGAAATCCAACGCGACTTCATCCTCACGTTTAGATGGAGCTTCAGTATTGACGAGGTCCTGGTTGATACCAAATACGAGGGAGCTTGTGGTGGGAAGTTCTTCAAACGGTGATATTCGACTGGAATTGTGGGAATACTCGAAGCGCTGTAGTATCGATGACGTTAATGGTCTCAGGATGGCATTCTGGTTTTACTTGGCTGTCGTAGCCGTTCTAATACTCGCGACTGGCCGTGCATTGTACTGTCACAACAACGCAAGGGGCAAGCGAGCCGACCAGGATCTGTTATTGTTGACGTACAACGTGTGTAAGCATCACCGGTACGTACGCATGGAAGATAATGCCAACAAGCTCTTGCCATCAGAAGCTGAATTCGCACGATAGGTAACTATCATGAGCAACCCACGTTCAGATTAATAGGGGAGTACACTGTATTTTAGACAGCAGTCCCAAAGAACCTTCCACGTGATCATCGGGAGTCATGTGCAGTGGAATCAGTATAACATGAATCCCGAGCGTAGGGATGATTGCGTTAAGTTTCAGTAAATAAATGTAATTCCCACCGGTTAACAATCGGTTGGTAGCACTTTCATGCCAACACGTGCTTCATAACAATGCAGATCGGCTCAAGTTTGAAACGGCCTCACCCAATTCTCGGGAGATTTTGGCTTGTCACCAGGGTCGTCATCTTTATCAAATTTTCCATAACAGTCATCATCATTAGAAAGTATTGATGACCGAGGGGGAGCGAATGGTTGCGGAGGAAATGGCGACATACAGCTTGCAACTGGACAGCGTTAGCACGGTCAGCTGCCTCTGCAATGGCCTCGACGCTTCCGACACGAACTGCGTACTGCAATGTACGTTCACAGCGCTGCTTAAGATGATCCAGCATGAACTGATCTGCAGCCACAAGTAGCTCCAGTAGAGACCCCATCTCCAATTCCAATTTTAAATCAACATCCTGAGCCTGTTGTATCTCCTTCATTTCACGGCGGCAAGCTTCTTCGATCTCATTGAGCCCGTCTGCCGACTGTGGGCATGCCGCGATACTATTACTAACGAAGTCAAGCTCGTGGAGGGTTTCTTGAGTGCTTGAGTACATAGCGAACGCGTCATCGTGCGTCTCGATACTGCCGGTATAAAGGTATTCAAGAAGCAATAAAAAGACTTCGTAACGCACATCCGGGACAACAATTTGAGATGCTCGTGCTTCGCGAAATCCAGAAGAAAACATCCCTCGAAATCTCTCACTCAGCGATGCTAAGATCAGTTTGTGTGCATATACTACCCGGCCTTCAATGAGCTGTCCAAAGACACAAAAAGCAGATAGTTAGCCAGCTAGTACTCATGACAACACCGGTCATGAACAAAAGAAGAAATAACGTACAAAGGAGATGTCCGCAAACTCTTCATTGTCCACGTAGTGTGCTAGTGCATGACGCAGCATCCTTGCTGGTGACGGTAAAGATACTGCAGCGCGTGGTGGTGGATCTGTGTCCAATGCGAAGCAGTCATTAAGGTAATCAGCGCCGCATGACCCACCGAAAACAACAAGCAGGCGGTCCACGACAGTGCACGTGTGTCCAGCACGTCGCCCAGGACTTCTCCCCACGATTAGCAGAGGTTCTTCTCGTTTAGATGTGTCCGCATCTGTAAACTCGCACATGTCATTCGGATTGGCTGCATCACAGGCGGCATTGGCAAAACCTTGCACCACCATCATGGCTTCTCCGTCGCTATAAGCACCTTCAAGTTCCTCGCCACTATCCAGATGTTCATTAAATTCATTAGCGTCATCTCCAGACCAACTTCTGTCTTGCTGATCATCATCTTCGTAAATATCCCATCGAGGCTGCGATAACCTCCGACCGTGACTTGCACGAAAGCGTTGTCTGGGCTCAGGTTTCTGCGATTCTGACTCGGCTTCGGTAGGTATGACTTCCACTGTCTCCATCCACTGAAGTCTGTACGGGTCATACACATGCAGATCGTCATAACACTTGGCTGACGGTCCAGACCCTCCAAAGATGAATAGCCGATCATGATGACGCGCCATCGTCATGCCAGCTCTAGGAAGTGGTGGACATCCAGCCTGTCCCATGGTGTCCACATTGTAACTGTCATCCACTGCCGACCACGCCATCGTCCGTGTATCGAACACATGGACATCATTGAGTCTCTGTCGTCCGTCCCATCCTCCAAATACTAATAAAGTGTCCCCCACCAAAGCTGAACTGTGATTCGCTCGAGGGGCTGGAGCTCGTCCTCTGGTGGCCACTCTGGTCCACGTCATGCTATCAATCTGCAGCGCGTGTAAATCATTTAAATACTCTCGTCCGTCTCCTCCTCTGAATACTAAAATGGACCTCAGTCTCGGCACATAGTCGGCCGTGTGCATGTTACAAGGTCCCAGCTCCTGCTCCAGCGTCGGTTCTTCCCACGTGAGCGAGTCCAGATGCAACACGTGCAGATCTGCAGCCGCCAACGGGCCACTGCCCAGCCAGCCGCCCAGCACAAAGAGTTTCCGCTCCGCCAGCGTCGCTGTGTGGCCATTGCGGCCTGCTGGAGCTTGGCCCTGGGTCTCGTGCGACAGTTCGCGCCACGTCCGTCGAGAGACGTCCAGCAGGTGCAGCGAGTTGTGGTTTCTCCGCCCGTCGTAGCCGCCAAAGACCAGCAGCTCGTGCCCAGAGACGGCGGTAGCAGTGTGGTTCTTGACGGCTGGCGCCGCCCCAGCAGAAGAACGCAGCGGCTCCCAGCGCAGACACATATTTTGATGTATGGGAAAAATCTTCTTTTGATTTTGACTTGATCATTGTATTGAGGAGAAAAAGGAGGCTGAAGCGACGCTTTTGATCCAAAGTCATCATGGTCGTGTTCCACGTCAAGCGCGGCGATCGCAGCGAGTTTCTGTTCCAAGCGTCTGTTTCCACGCGCAACGACGAGTTAATCCGCACTTTGTGCCGTCTGCAGAACCTCCGCCTGCGTCTGGCAGCGTTGGCCGACGCTCTGGAAGGCTTGGGACGCTACGGAGTGGCCAAACCTGTCCAGGAACAAGGTCTGGACGCGTATCAGGAAGGAGCCGCTGCCAAACCGAGAGGAGAATTCTATGAGGCAGATCCTACGGGACACCGCACAGGAGAAGGCGTGAGTCCGCAGCTTCGAGACGTCCTCAGTCGAGTTTCTGCTGATGCCAAGACGCTGTTGGACAGCAAAGTGCAAGTGGCGAAACGCGTGTGTGTCGAAGAGAGCGAGCTGCTGGAGAAGCTGCAGAACATCCGTGGAGCTGTGGCGATGGCGTTCCCAATGGGGCTACCGGACGTTGACCCTGTGAAGCTCATGCTGGATGCACACAGCGCCGAGGAAGCGCTGGCCGACTCCTCAGCTGTGCTTGAGGTCCTCCCTGAAGACTCGGCGGAGCTTTGGTGGGCAGGCAAACAGTTCTTCCGTGACCAATATGTACACGACCTAGCAGGCAAAAACGAGAAGTCGACGCTCATTGTGAAACTGCAGAAGAAAGGAGGAGGCGCACCTAGTCGCGAGCCAGGAGTGAGTGAGGATGAACGCAAGGCCATGATGGCGTTTTATTTCAAAAGCAGCAGGAGCTGCAACAAGCAGCTGAAGATGATGCCGAGGATTATATGGCATCGACCTGGGCGGACCCCAAGGCACTCAAGAACTCGCTGCGCGGTACTGCCAACATTCGACCCTTTTGAGTGCAATGGTCCTTGGAAGAGCAAAACATTGATACTTGATTCAGCCATTTCACACCATTTCACTCCCCATACCACCACATAATACAGCCTTACGCCACATCTCCATCCAACGTCTCAGCCTAGCCAACAAGGCGGGCACTAGGACGTATACATGTTTCACCGATCACTTGGACAGTGACTGTATTTGTATCACTCTTCATGCACACCCTCACTTTTCGTCGTCTGGAACGCAAGTAGTATCCACGACCGCCCTAGTATGAACGTGCGACTCGGTCCCACGAAGCTCCTCCTCTTTTTTGCATCAGCGGCGGTCATTAAAGTATCAGTCGAGAGTTGTCGATGTGATTTAGTGCTAGCAGCTACTTGGCACAAGCGAAGCAGCGCTTCTTGCTTAGTTCGAGTTAAGATCTGCATAGCGGTGTTACCTCCTCGATCTGCCAACTCAGCATCGGCACCTGCTTCCAACAGGAGCCGAGCCGTATCATATTGCCGTTTCCGAACCGCGAGAAGAAGCGCATTTTCACGTCGAGCTCCTGCCCGGGCATTCACAAACGCTATTGCCATGACCTCGTCTTCAAGGCTCTGCTGCAGATGCTTCAAGGCCACAAGTATGGTCTCACATGTTGCCAGTAATCCGTTAGCTGCTGCGAAGTGGAGGCACGTAAACCCCTGTCGATTGGGAGCTTGCCAAATCTCGGCTTCAGAGTCGATCGAAGAGCGTTCGCGACCTAAGATTATCGTGTTCAAAATCGCGAGAGCACATGTTTCGTGGCCATACTCACAAGCTAACACAAGTGCAGAGGCATCTGTAGCACCATCCAGCAAAGTGTAGTCTGCTCCTCGTTTCAAAAGCAATGCTACCACAGATGCATGGCCGTATCGTGCCGCGAGTAGCAAAGCTGTGGATCCTGAGGAGGCGAGACTTCCAGATGTGAATAACTGCTGGTTCACATTCACGCCATGATTCAATAATCTTCGTGCGATCTCCTTGTGGCCATTCATGCACGCTGCGAGAAGTGGACTCAGTCGCACATTTACGTCTGCTGTGGCATTATACACTACTCCGACCTGATCGTCGATCGATATAGCCTCCGGCAAAACTTTCGCAGCTTCCAGCAAACGCTCTACGACAGGGACCAGGCCTTCGAGACTTGCAAGCAACAGTGCTGTCACCTCCTTTTCGTTTCTCGAGTACGGGTGTGCACCATGACTCAGCAACCATAGAGCAGCCTCGCTGTGCCCATACTGCGTTGCTGAGATGAGCGGAGTGCTCTCCCACATGCCTCGGATATTGACTAACTCGTCGTTGCCTGCATCTTCGTTTTCATCTTCATGAGGCTCTGGGCTTTGTGATCTTGGTTGTTGATATTGCAATAGCAGTGAAGCCATTTCCTCTACATCTCCACGTTTTACAGCTTTGAGAAACTGCACACGTAAGCTCGCTCGAGACGGCAGTTCATTTATCGTTGATGTCCACGCGACGATACTCGTCCCAGGTGTACTATGAGAGGCGAAATTTGGGCTCTGTGGGTCGGGTACTACTAGAGTGTTGAATTTATGGCGCTTGTTCTTCCTGGCCTTAGCGTCTTGAGCTGCTGCATTAGCTGCTACCACGGATAGCTGCTGTTGCGGAACCACCAAATTTCTGGAGAAGACGCCTCCCATGCCACGTTACGCTGCTAATGCGTTTACACTGTGAACAATCCAATTTACTGACTATTCATAGTGCTGATAGAATATCCCCTTGACCAATTTCTGCATCGAGAGCAGATGACGCAATGCTGATTGGCCGGTCATGTCATTCCAGGTTGCTGATGTCAACCACGAGTAAAAGAGGAATTCATAATACCTCTACGTGCTTCGGATTTTGCCTTTCAAAGCTTGCAGACTGAAGACTAACGATCCTGGATAACGATTCTTGGATCCAGCATCGACATTGACATAGCAACCCGAACTATTCATTTTTCAAAAGCTTTGACGCCAGCGATGTAGCAGACACCGTCATGTCCCGCGAGTACAACACAAAGATCAACGGCTGGGATCTTCACTATGTTGAGCCCTCTGTCGGTTGTGACTCGGGCTAGCACTTCGTTTCCTTTTGTTTATCGGATACGAATTTAAATCCCGTTGATGAGAACGCCGACGATCCTGACTTCTGCTCCTGCCTCGTTTTTGATGGTGCCCTCGCTCACTTCTGTCAACACACCTTCTGTGTCTCTGTCTGTCACGGTGCATATTGCGTTGAACTAAGCGTCCTCTTGACAGTGAACAAGATCTTTCTCTTGATCGCATCGACTCAGTACTTCGTGATCGGCTTCGATTTCGCACGTCCAGTGCATCAGTGAAGCGGTACCATTCCATACCTTCGGGACGCAGCTGAGTTGTTAGTGCGTGCTTATCGCCTGTTGTCTCACCGTCATTTTCACCACTGCGCACCAGGTTGCGACCGCTTTCGAGACTGAGTCCAATCATGTGTTTCTGTATCATTTCGCGTAAGGCAGCAATTCCCGTTTTCGAGCCAATTTTACCCCTGTACGAAGCACGGCGCCGCTTGTAGTCACGCTCAGATATAGTGGTGGCTGTATCGTACGGATGCTGTGGAGCTTCCTGAGCAGTGGCCTCATATACACGTGTAGGCTCTTGAAACTTATTGTTCACCCGGTCATTTTCATCTTTCTATACAGTCAAAATGCACAGTCAGTGAACTACAAGATGCCGAGTTTTGTTTGCATCCTCAATAGCAGCTAAGCAATATCTGGTTAAACAAATACTTACGAATACGCTCTGTAGCCCAATCTCCACCATCATAAACTTCCAAAGTGCTAGAACAAAACCCTGTAGTAAGCAAATACAGGAACATGCCGACAGAAGGAGACTGTCAACAAGATATCAACGCCTTCTGTAAATTATAGGTATACGCACCGTGGCACTAGTGCCAAGAAATTCATGCAGCTCAAGAGCCAATAGATCGGGTTGGCAGAAGTCTGGGTGATCCAGCAACCCTGCAACGAATTGCCCCAATTCCTCATCCAATGCATCTCCATTAGGGAACACTCCAGGGCGACTCAGTTCAGCATTTATCCAGCTGCGTAACGCCACTGGTGTCACGAGATCGCGTTCGGAGTCTGTCATCGCTGCGTAGGCGCGGGGGATCTTCTGCCACGATTGAACTCGTGCATAGAACTCCCCAGCGGACGCCAAGGACGCCCGCTTGATTGCCTTAACAATCCCTTGACCATGTGTCGTTTTTTCCGTCTCTACATCCTCCACGTCAGAACTCTCTGGTTCCAACAAACTGCGTTGTTCTCCACGGTCCTCAGCCCCTTCTTCTTGGTCATCTCCAACGACTTCTAACTGAGGTCGTGCCACTCCACCTCTTTTCTGGCGAGCAGCACTACTGCGATAATAA